>CM065590.1:269336799-269519299 GCA_033119425.1 Bufotes viridis | reverse complement strand
TACATTATATGAAATCGTTTTCCACCAAGTCATCTAATAAACCCAACCTCAAATCCAGTGAATCCCACCGGCTTACCAACAGTACAGGCAGAAGACTCCTCTTCTATATGGACACATGTGGTGTGAAGCCAAGCAGAACCTGACTTCCCAGGGGTATGGAGCCAGTGGGGTGCCCTCCCCAGCAGTGTGCAGCCACCAGATGTCCCCCAGAAATGGCTGAACACTTACAGAAGGAACCGTGTTTTCAGCATTGGATCAAGGGAGGTCTCTTATTTGCCAACATCAATATTTGTATGGAAAGCAGAAAATGTGTTGTTCCTCCAAGAGTGTGGATGTAACTGGAGATGCGGATGAACGCTTGCTCCACAGGCTTTCAGAGCAGCTTCCTAATACACTAGGTAGACATGGGTGCTACCTGCCACCAGAGTATCCAGATCTGAATATACTGACCGCAATAGGATAATCCTGGGCCATGGATGCTGCTGCTCCCTGATTAACCTGGAGAATGGAGGGTGGACATAGAGTATCTTCAGCCCCATCTTAGAGAAGGCACATCCCAGAAGTGAAAGCCCTGTCTATCTGCAGACCTGGGACGGCAGGACTTACTGCCTCAGTAATGGGAGCTGGGTGGTCATAATTAAGGCCATGCTACCTGCTCCCTATTTACAGCAGCAAATTGCTGATCTATTGGCCTGTAATGTGTGCCCTGCTGAGACCCCCTAATGTCCGCTGGAAGGGCATTATTGCTGCTATTACTGTATTTACTAGCCCTAAATGATGATCGATTTTATACGAGCTCAATGTGTTCACTTAGTATAAAGTAAGCTTAGGTTTGGTAAAAAATAAAATATAATATGACATAGGCTTTATCCGATTGTAATTAATGAGAATTGGAGCATATCCCATTGGGAGGACGGGAAAAATGACATTTCATGACTGTAACTGTGCATGTCCTTGAAGCAGTGATTTACTAAGCCTGGACATGGTTTCATCTCATCACAAGTCATTAGCCAGGCTTCTAGTACTGATAGTACTGGTGCTTTGGGTAATCCACAGCCTTCAAGCAGGCAACAGCCAGACCACTGCTTAGGGGTGGACAAGTCACGGGAAATGCTGCAAGATTTCGGGGATTTACTGGCAATATGGCGCCGACAGGATTTGGGTACAGCAGGTTTTATTGTGCTGTAGAGAAGTATAATAATACTGATATTCTCTTTCCATTACATTTATTATCATATCTTTACATTGCTACTTTTACAATTACCACTACTCTTCTGCTAAATTACTATCAACTAGCCTTATTGCAACCTGCTACTTTTATATTATTATTATTAATATTATTATTTTACTATAAACGTGTCTTATTGCAACCTGCTACTTTTATATTATTATTATTATTATTTTACTATAAACGTGTCTTATTGCAACCTGCTACTTTTATATTATTATTATTATTATTATTTTACTATAAACGTGTCTTATTGCAACCTGCTACTTTTATATTATTATTATTATTATTATTATTATTATTTTACTATAAACGTGTCTTATTGCAACCTGCTACTTTTATATTATTATTATTATTTTACTATAAACGTTTCTTATTGCAACCAGCTACTTTTATATTAATATTATTACTATTATTATTATTATTATTATTATTATTACTATAAACTTGTTTTATTTCAACCTGCTACTTTTATATTCTTCTTCTTCTTCTTCTTCTTATTATTATTATTATTATAGTTATTATTATTATTATTATTATTTTACTATAAATGTGTCTTATTGCAACCTGTTACTGTTATTTTATGATTATTATTGTTATTTTACTATAAACTTGTCTTATTTCAACCTGCTACTTTTATATTAATATTATTATTATTATAGTTATTATTATTATTATTATTATTATTATTATTATTATTTTACTATAAATGTGATAGTAGTAGTAAAAGTAGTAGCAGTAGTAGTAGTAGTAGTAGTAGTAGTAATAGTAGTAGAAGTAATAGTAGTAGCAGTAGTAGTAGTAGTAGTAGTAATAGTAGTGGTAGTTGTAGTAATAGTAGTAGTAAAAGTAGTAGTAGTAATAGTAGTAGTAATTGTAGTAATAGTAGTAGTAGTAGTAGTAGTAATAGTAATAATAATAGTAGTAGTAGTAGTAATAGTAGTAGCAGTAGTAGTAGTAGTAATAGTAGTGGTAGTAGTAGTAATAGTAATAATAATAGTAGAAGTAGTAGTAGTAATAGTAGTAGCAGTAGTAGTAGTAGTAGTAATAGTAATAGTAGTAGCAGTAGTAGTAGTAGTAGTAATAGTAGTAGTAGTAGTAGTAGTACACGTACTAGTGCGGCTATCACTACCACTTTTATGGCTGCTATTATTACTGCTTTTTTCTTCCACTATTAGTCTATTACAGGAATATTACAACTTCTGTTGATTTCTAGATTGATGAAAATCATATACACACATACTTCTCTCCATCAGAGGTCCAGTAATTATGTAGAAACCCTAACTGAGGGCAGTTCTGGAATGCTCGGAAATTGCACTCCTCGTCTCCTTCATGTGAACCTAGAAAGTCTAACACCTCCAGTTCTTCCACTTCTGTTCTCTGGCGAAGACATTCATCTCAGTGCTTCAAGTGGGGTTATTACTTTGTGGATTATTCCAGCTCATATCAGAGAAAGCCTTCTAGGTCGGGTAATCCATTTACTCCTATCATCCTCCTATATCTTCTTGCTAGATCTTCTCATGGCAGGAGCACCCATGGACCTGGATGTCTCCAGCCCAGTCCTGTTATCATGTACAATGAGGTGAGAAGGGAAAGGGCACTGAGCTGTCTATTCCTCAATGACATCCACCCTGACAGGATAGCTGAATTCCGGCTCATCCTTAGGAAGATTAATGAGGGGAACTTCTGAGACCCTGGCCTCTGTCAGGTTCTATTCGGTTGTATGCTTTATTACAGAAGCTGGATGAGGTTTACAAGTTGTTGAAGCTTTTTTTCTGCATAGATGCCAAGTAGAAACCCTACAGTCTGTGTAGAGACTGCTGGAACCCAGGTCTTCTGATAAATCCCCTGTGAAGGTGCTATGGCCTGGGTGTGTGCAGGCTCTGGCAGTTTACTAGCCTCCTGTAAAGCCTGCACTTTTATTACCATATAAAATCACTGTTGGGTTCACATGTCAGATCCATTTGAGGAAATACCTGACAGGAATGGAAGGAAGGCTGTGGAGGGGAGCACAGGGCGCGGGCAAAGATGTGGCCCATAGAGGAGACAGGGCATGGGCACCACAGAGTTTCTTCACAGACTTGACTGACTGTATAAAGCACATATTTCCAGGGAAGACGCCTGCTCTGCAGTGGAGTCTGATATCAGCAAGAAGGAGTTCGGGGATCCCCAGCCCCAGATTATATTATGGCTTCCAGTACCTGTGTGCACAGAAGGGGAATGTATCATTCATTAACTAGATGGATGGATAGATAGATAGATAGATAGATAGATAGATAGATAGATAGATACTGTAAATAGATAAATAGATAGATAGAGATAATAGAGATATAGATAATAGATAGATAGATAGATAGATAGATAGATAGATAGATAGATAAGAGATAGATAGATAGATAGATAGATGAGAGATAGATAGATAGATAAGAGATAGATAGATAGATAGATAGATAGATTATATATAATAGATAGATAGATAGATAGATAGATAGATAGATAGATAGATATGAGATAGGTAGATAGATTATATATAATAGATAGATAGATAGATAGATAGATAGATAAGAGAGATAGATAGATAGATATGGGATAGATAAGAGATAGATAGATAGATTATATATAATATATATATAGATAATAGATAGATACAGAGAATCCAGATAGATAGATAGATCGATAGACGGATACCATATATATACTGTAGATAGATAGATAGATAATAGATAAATAGATAGATAGATAATAGATAGATGATAGATAGATAGATTATATATAATAGATAGATAGATATGAGATAGATAGATAGATAGATAAATAGATTAATAGATAGATAATAGATAGATAGATAGATAGATAGATAGATAGATAGATAGATAATAGATAGATATTAGATAGATAGATAGATAGATAGATAGATATGGATGGGGAGATAGATAGATAGATAGATTGATAGATAGAAAGATAGATAGATAATAGATAGATAGATAGATAGATAGAGATAGAAAGATAATAGATAGATAGATAGATAGATAAATAGATGGATAGATAGATATGAGAGAGAGAGATAGAAATAATAAAGGAATTGTATAAGCGACATTTCCAATATTTCAGAGAGGACAGTTTATATATAGGTGTGTCTGTGTGTTTCCCTAGTTTTAGCACTCCCTTACTATCCACATCTCACAGTATCATACATGTAGTTAGTAATAATTAGTAAGGAGGATAATAATAATTAGAAATGTTACCGGAAGGTCACCTTCTCTTCTGTTCTGTTGGCTAGAGCGGAATTAGTACTAGCAACTATACAAGGGTCTTCATCTAGACCTGTTCTCCTTGGTAAGAGCTGAGAATCTTATGTCATATCTACAGTATCTATCGATCTAATATCTATTTAGCTATTATCTATTGGTAAGAACTGATGCTCTATCTATCTATCTATCTATCTATCTATCTATCTATCTATATCATATCATATCTATCTATCTATCTATCTATCTATCTATCTAATCTATCTGTCTATCTATCTATCTATCTATCTCATATCTATCTACTATCTATCTATCTATCTATCTATCTATCTCATATCTATCTATGTATCTACCTTTCCAAAATATAAAAAGAAAAAAGCAGCACACTTGAAGATAACTGAGTGCAATGCCCATCTGGACCGATGACCAAGATCCCCTGTTGATACAAAAAATAAAAAATGAAGAAGAGTGCTGCCTCTTTTCCATTTTTTTTGTAGTATCTATCTATCTATCTATCTATCTATCTATCTATCTCTCTCTCTCATATCTGTCTATATATCTATCTATCTATCTATCTATCTATCTATCTATCTATTATCTATTATCTATCTATCTATCTATCTATCTATCTAATATCTATCTATCTATCTATCTATCTATTATCTTTCTATCTATCTATCTATCTATCTATCTATCTATCTATCTATCTACAGTACAGTATCTATCTATCTATCTATCTATCTATCTCAGTATCTATATATCTATTAATCTATTTATCTATCTATCTTTCTATCTATCTCCCCATCCATATCTATCTATCTATCTATCTATCTATCTATCTATCTATTATCTATCTATTAATTTATTTATCTATCTATCTATCTATATCATATTTATCTATCTATCGATCTATCTATCTATTATCTATCTATCTATCTATCTATTATCTATCTATTAATCTATTTATCTATCTGTCTATCTATCTATCTATCTATCTATCTATCTATCCATCTACCCATCTAGCAGTGGTGAACACAGATTAGAGATAGTAAAGGATGAAGAAAGGAGAAGTTCTGCTGCTCAGAGTTGCAGATGTTGGATGCCATTGATAGGGATTAATGGCCTCTGTAAGTGACATGTTAGGGACAGAATTGATCCCGATAATAAGGAGGGCTTCCTCATTACTGGTGGGAGCCCTGAATCATCCTGTTGTTTGGCCTGGGATTTCGGGGCAGGGGGCAGGGTGGAGCCATAGGTTGGTGATGGGAGGCTGCTCCGGGCCCTGCAGCTGTATATAAGCCCCCTGTGGTCCCCCCTCCTGGACACTAGGAGCTCACACACTATTACTGCCTGTGGTATAGTAGGAGAAGCAGCAGGCTCCATGATTATGGATTATCATCTAAGCGACAAATTCTCTATAAAGACCCAGAACAGTAAAGCCGGCAGCGACTTCTACATGGGGGCGGGGGGCTCCCTGGAGCATGTCATGGACACTCTGGACAATGACTCCTTCTACACCAAGAACCCAGTGGGCAAATGTGTGCAGGCCTTCAGTGCCATCCAGAGGAACGAGCATCATGTGCGGATAGACAGGACTTCCCCTTGTCAGGACAGCAGTGGTAAGAACTGGGGCAGCTAACGGGTTAAATGAAATGCCAGCTCTGCGAGTCAGTATGTAATGTATAGAGGCCTGCCAGCATACCTGCCAGCTTCACATGGAGCAGCTCCATTCTACAGGTCGTCTACCACCATTGCTCTACAATCATTATATATTATATATATATATATATACACAACTAATAATGTACCCTTATAAATAAATATCCATGACATGGATTATAAACTGTAAAAATGTTGAATTATTACTTGATTTAGAATACTCTATAATGATTTATCTATATTTAAATCTATAAATAACATCTATCATTATGATAATGATGCATAAAGTTACATTTTAAATTATCAACCAATATTTATGTATTTATAATTTGACAGAATAATATTATAATATTTATATTTTACAGTTATGTTTAATTGTCAGATATCGTGTGTCTGATTCTCATAATTATTTGCATGACTTTCTATAATAGTTTTTCTTTTGATTAAAGACACACAGAGTGGACAGTAGGTAGAAAGCCAAGCAATCTATCTACCCCTCAGGATGGTGCCACATACATCATACATCATTTCTATTCAGGCTCCTGACGTTGTCTAGAGTGTTGTGATGATGATGATAATAATAATCATTATAATCCTGATCATCACTCTTCAAATATCTGACAATATCAGGATACATATCTTCTACAATGAAAAATTGCGACCCTGATTACAAGAAGTGACTGTAGATTTGCCCCCATCCAGAGACAGGGCTGAGATATTCTCCATGTAGTGGTGACAGACACCCTGGGGTGAGGGGTCTCAGTGACAGTACGTTAGTGGAGCAGATAGAAACATGGGAGATAGGTAGGTAGATAGATAGATAGTTAATAGATAGATATTAAATCGATAGATCGAGAGATAGATAGATAGATAGATAGATAGATTAGAGATAGATAGATAGATAGTTAATAGATAGATATTAAATCGATAGATCGAGAGATAGATAGATAGATAGACAGACAGACAGATAGATAGATACATAGATACATAGATACATAGATTAGAGATAGATAGATAGATAGATAGATAGATGATAGATAGACAGATAATCGATATACTGTGGATAGATAACACATTCACTTGCATACATAGGAGTCTATCGGGTTGACATGCAGTGTCTTTCCATCTGTGGCAGGGAGCTATGGCCTGGGGAAGGTGGACGGGCAGCAGGCCGTGCCCCTGGAGACGTGCTGCAGTGTCCGGGTGTCCCCGGTGAAGGCCATGCCGCAGGAGAAGGGGGAGCTGGACGAGCTGGCGGATAAGTGTGACAGCAATGTGTCCAGCAGTAAGAAGAGGCGGCACCGCACCACCTTCACCAGTCTGCAGCTGGAGGAGCTGGAGAAAGTCTTCCAGAAGACACACTACCCAGATGTCTATGTGAGGGAGCAGCTGGCGCTCAGGACCGAGCTCACCGAGGCCCGGGTGCAGGTAAGTGTCCCCACTGGGCCACCCAGCAGCCATAGCATCGTCAGCTCATCACTCATCTATCTATCTATCTATCTATCTATCTATCTATCTATCTATCTATCTATCTATCTATCTATCTATCTACAACATCTATCTATCTATCTCCTATCTATCTACAACATCCATCTATCTATCTATCTATCTATCTATCTATCTATCTATCTATCTATCTATCCATCTATCTATCTATCTATCTATCATCTATCTATCTATTCTAATATAATCTAACATACCATGGATGGGGTTTATACTTGTGTTACTCCAGTATGAGCAGGGCAGCCTGTTACTTTGCTCTACTACTTGATGATGATGAATGATAATTATACAGTAAGTTACAAAACCGGTTTTATAAATTCACAATTGAAAGTGGATGCAACAAAAACCTTACAAGAGGAAAGCAACACCCAGTGACCCTGATATCAGCATGGGACAGAAATCCCCATTGCTCAGATGAAGGTCACTATCTAAGTCCATACGGTCAGGGCTGTGTTCTCATGATCTCTAGATTGTTTCACGTCCAGAGATGATATTTGTGGATCTATTAGATTTAAGTTTACACTATAGACTGTAATATACACCATAATATACAGGATAGGATGATGTTTGGGAAGCACAAAGATTATAGACTTGACATTTTAGCTTCACATTTCCCAACACCTTCCAGATTGGTCCCTATGACATGAATGGTGCTGATGTTATTGGTTGCACTCATCATATTCCTTAGTTGCTGGATATACCATAAATGTAAAATATCAGGACAGTGACCCCCCCCCCCCATGTACATACAGTAAGTACTAGGGACACTGGAAAAAGTTCAGCTCTGACACAATTATTATTAAGTTAGAGGAAATACATTCATCTCCCATGTATAAACATACTTCAAGTTTATGTTTTATCAATATCTTAAGCATATGAATTTATAGCTATACAGTTTTCAGTCTGTTTTTTCAATGCAAGCTTTTCTTCTGCCACCAGGGCAAATATAGCCCCTATCTATAGAGTAAATGCTATAAGTACTGCTGGTGTCATTAGGACTGATATCATATACAATGGTTGTGCACTGGTACAGTAGAGGTATGTTCACATAACGCCACCAACCGTTTAACTCCTTCCACAATGTAAATCTGCAACAGGTAACCCTGGCCTAGCAGTCGGTTATGAACATGTCATAGAACTGTCAAGTCTATCAGTAGCACACTAGTTTAGCTTACTTTTGTCAATAACAACTGCTATATATATATATATATATATATATATATATATATACACATACATACCTTCTATTGGGAACATTTTAGGCCTGTGTTTTATCATCAATATTTTCCGATGCAGTTATTCATTTTTTTTGCTGTAAAAAGATGAATATTATATAATATATATAGGATCCTAATATAAGGCTGCGTTCACATTAGCAACTTTGCTTTTCTGCCTACTGCGGTTATTTTAATAGGGTTTCTACTTGCTTATTATGGATGCCAGGTCACAAAGGGAACTTATTAGAATCTGATGCCGTATATCAGTAAATAATGTCATTTTTCATAATTTTTTTTAACCATTGTTGTATTTTGTTTGTTTTACCAAACATAGCATGTGCCATACTGCTAAACATAGTGATAATGATACAATGAGGATAATATCTAGACTCAAAAACATTAACTCAACCGTATTCTTTAGTTATTTACTTATTATTATTATTATTATTATTATTATTACTACACATTTAAACTAGCAACATTTTGCAATATGGTTTGATTTGTTTTTGGCTACTCATGTGAGCTTATTTTTGAACTGATCCATAAAATATCAGCTTGCATAATTTTTTTTTTTTTCTATTTCCACTACCCTAATATTTAATACATAGATGCATATGTTTTTTTTTAAATAAGAAAAACTGCAAGAAAAACACTACAACCAAAATGAAACTATTTTACTAAAAGTGCTACGTGTGACTCTACCTGAAAACAGACTTTATGGCGTCCCATAGAAACAACATCTGTCAAAGGATACTTACCTTTCCTAACTGACTATGAGTATTTGTTTATCTTATTTTACCTAAAAAGAACAGAATCCAGTTATTTTCATTGGAATTCAAAGTAGTATCACAGCAAACCAATTAAATAATGGATTTAAAAGTAAGATAGCAAGTAAATGATGAAGATAGTAAAAAAAAACTTTTGCAAAAAAGCAATAAAATAATAAAATAATAAAAATACTTGCGTAAGGCAAGCATTAGGCCAGGTTCACATGACTGTCTTTTGGTGACACAGTACATATAAATAAGTTTAGAGCGTTTTAAATATGAAAACATGCAACAGCCAGATGTTACCTCAGAGCGAACAGAATAATATAATTTCCTTTTGACACACGATATTTGGATATTGTTCAAATGTATTTTTTTGGATGATTTTAGAATTGTCTAGGTAGAATATATATATACATAGTGGGAAAAGGCCTATGTCAAAAGAGTCCTCTGTCATACAGTACATTTAGCTGGTTTATGTTGCAAAACCATTGAAAACGTAATAGAAAAGTGGTAGTGATTTGTGCTTTTTATTACAGTTGTATGCCTAAAGAAAAAAAAATTTGCTGCATGGTAAATATTTTTTTTTTTTGTTAAATACAAGTTTAATATGAGCGATAGAAATATCTGGAACTTTTTGTGGCGGACCATGATTTCAAACATTTTGTAAACCAAAAGTGCTTCAGCTATCCAACCCCCCCTACAAAGATACAACACTTGGCTTCTAGTGTGAACTTGACCCAATCAGAATGGATTGATCATTTTGCAGTAATAAAAGGTAGTGAAAAACAAAACAAAACAAAAACAAAACACTAGTGTCATCATGCCCTAAAAGTATTGTCCTGCTCTATTTGGGTCCTGTCTTGGACACATGTAGCAGTGACCACATGTTTGCCGGTTTTTAAACTGAAAGGCCACAATCGTACGGCCATTTACAATCATTTTCTAAACCATGCCAATGACGTTTTCGCGCAGTTTCTGCCTGTATGTGGCCAGCCCTTAGTGTGTTTGTATCCTTAGACTGCATGCACACAGGAATGTGTTTGATGCAGATTTGCATCACAATTTTGATGCGGATTTGCTGCAGATTTCTGTCCACTGCAAAGCTTGAATTCCGCAACGAAAATCCGCTGAAAGTATTGACAATCTGAGAATTCCAAAATCAATGGCACAAGTCAGTTTGAATGTTGAAAATTTCCGCAACATGTAGATGAGATTTTTGGGATCTCATCTACTTACCCGGTGTTGCATTATGCTGCCGATTCTCCTCATACAAATTTGCACGGTGCGGATCTGCAATAGAAACAGATCCTGACTGAACTGGTACTCGTGTAAACAAATGCATTTTTAAATGCAAAAGTAAAAGCTCCAGCTTATCGGTAACTTTTTTGTACCAGACGTGCACGGTTGTAGTTCGACCTTTTGTAATCCACAAAGTAAAAACCTGCACCAAAGTTGTGACAATCCTTTATTCTTGAGTACAGTCTGGGTGCCGTGATTATTTGTATGTGCTTGCTGTACTCAAGAATAAAGGATCGCCACAATTTTAAGAACAGTGCGGGTTTTTACTTTGTGTTTTGCATTTTTATGTCAGTTTGTATTTCATAGAAATGAATTGGA
Organism: Bufotes viridis; assembly: GCA_033119425.1. NCBI lineage: Eukaryota > Metazoa > Chordata > Amphibia > Anura > Bufonidae > Bufotes > Bufotes viridis. Next base: position 269,508,057 of record CM065590.1, on the reverse strand, counting down.
TTTGCTAAATTATTATTTTTTTTTAAATTAACATGAAGGGCCTGTCAAAAAACAAAACAAAAAAACATTCAGCCTACAGACATTAGTGTAAACCTTGCCATCCTGATGTCTTCGGTATGCCGCTCAACCATTTTGGATTCCACAGACCTGTGTCGGTCTTGTCCAGATTTCCTCCAGTGTGCTCGGCAGTGAATCCCACATGTGTTCTATATTTTTTGTTCCCATAGATTGATGAAGTAGTGTGTTTTCATATTATAGATTCTGGAATTGTTCAGTCATCCTAAAGGAATGTCTTTGTGTTAAACATACTGTCATGAAATGTAGTGGTTTTATCAGACGTAGATAACTTTGGAGCTCTTCAGCTTTGAGGGGTAACATATCCCCTAGTGTGCCAAACGGCATTCCAGGCTATGCCAGTATCTATAGTTCACCAAACCATGCCAGAGAGCCTTACAAATACCCGTGCAAGGCTGGGTAACCCATGCATGTGTTTTCCTTGTGTAACATATCATTAGGTTTAATAGTAGCCTCCCTAGCATTCACCAGAAGTAAACCTGAACCTAATTTATCTCACCGGTCGCCTTTCCTGCTTCACATCAGTGTAGTAATTGGCACCCATTTAAAGGAGATTGTCAAGGTTTTTTTTCCCCTAGTGAAAGAGTCTCATTACTAAATTCTCCTAACATGTTCTCTCAGTTCCCTGGAGAGACGTCAGGAAATATTTTTTCCACCCACAGACATGATGAATACATTTACCAAGCAGAATTTTTTCCTTTCTTTTATTCCTAAGCATTTATTTCACCAGTGCCATATTTATTGTCTCTCGGTAGCAGTAAATCTCTTTATTAACCTTTTGAAGATAGACTTTAGCTAAGAGGCCTCACCTCCACTGGGAATGATGGTGCTGGATGCATATGAGAGCTGATGCTGAAAATGGCCCACATGAAATGACGCCATTACCAGCCATGCCGTGCTATGGATACCTTAAGGGGAGAATTTTTCATTATGCTTAGCAGTTTCGGCCTTTGAACTTAATTGAGTTATTTTCTACAAACTCTTTTAACGGCAAGGCTTGTTGTAAGTAAATACATCGTACCAATAAAACAGGTTTCTAATGGAAGAAATCTGCTTTCTATTTATTACGTGTGATGCAGGTTGTGACAGCGCTGCACATGTCAGGTAGGGTCTGTCTTCTATTATAGTCATTATTAGTGGTAAAGAAAAATACATTGGACTTTGTTAATATCGTCACAATCATTGTATAAGATTCTTCTTCTAGTCATTAAAAAGTCGGGAGTGTCAAATTTGCAAATTTTACTTTATCCCCTATCTCGCGCGTGCTACCTTTTGGAAGTTGCTTCCTATGAGTCATAGTAAGAAGGTTCTCTTTCTCTGGGATATACCTAGTTTGCATATTATTTTCCCATGGAGCATTGCCACTAAGTCTCCAGCTAGTCTCCTTGAGGAAAGCCAGCCCCTCCAACTAAATTTTGTTTGAAATACCCCAAAATGTCTCAGAATATAAAAAATAAAATACATTTGGGCCTCATACCTCCCCAGTATTCACTTCAGCCACCGTAGTCCCATTCAGCAATGAGTTGTGACTTGTCTGTATTTTATAAAGTATTTTCATGTACCTGTATAATGATATGATAAGATTTTGTGATGTCTATGTAGTTTCTGACGCATCACTTTCACTCATAAATAAACTGAAATCTATGCCTAAAAATAAATCCCTGAAAATCACACAGTGTGAACAAGCCCTTACTGTCTTTCGCTATATGGATGATATGTTAAATCATAAACACATGTTTAATCCAAATGATGAAAACCTCTACTGTCTAGCTGCTTTTAATAAAAGGTGGCTTGATAAATATTGCTGAGCAATATATTGATTGATACTGGCAGGTTAGTCCTCAAGTACATGACATATAACCTATTCTATGTTTTATGTTGTTGTATGTGGCTCATTAAAATTTTATTAAAATATTTCAGGTAGAGATAAGTTTTCTCTGCCCTACCCAAAAACCTGATAGATGGGTACCACAAGACCAAATGTGATGCCCATCGGGTGACCAACAATTATATTGCCTACCTGACAGAAAAGCGGCATGTATTGATACCATTCAGATTAGTTATATCATCAGTTTTCCCCGACTTTTATATTTATTTATTCATTTATTTTATGCACTTATATAGCACTACTATATTCCGCAGTGCTTTGCAGACATTAGCGTCAAGCTGTCCCCAATGGGGCTCACAATCTAAGTTCCCTATCAGTAGATGTAGAGAACTGAGCCTGATCTTTGGGTTTATGTGTACGAGCCCTTACATCATGTCGCACCTACCTAGTCTGCACCCGGAATAGGACAGCACTCAGCAACTATTAGAACTGGCCCAAAGTTATCACACTAATTCATGGGTTGATTGTTGGGTTTTGCATATTTTCTATAAAAATTGATCCTGACTGAAGTAAAACAAACAGTATGTTGCCATCGATCTAACACCAGAGAACCTATTTTTTGTTGCTCACAGGATCCTTTCCTTCTTTCTTAACAAAACATGTGTAAAAACCTTCATAAACTCAGTACGAACTTGGCTATAAACATATTTATGGCAGCACAGCAGTTAGGTGTCGTGTGAAATAATACCTGATTAGTAGAATCTATATACTGTTTTATTAAGGAATTCTACAAAGATAATCATTATGCAGTGATGACGAGTGCGCTATACTGTAAAATACCTTTTATGGTCACTCTCATACCGTGCATATTTATTTAATTATATATTGCTGACATATTCTATGGCGCTTTACATACATTATCATCACACTGTCCCCAATGGGGTCACAATCTAAGTTCCCTCTTAATATGTTTTTGGAGTGTGGGAGGAAACCAGAGTACCCGGAGGAAACTGACACAAACACAGGGAGGACATACAAACTCCATGCAGATATTGTCCTTGGTCGGATTCAAACCTAGGATGACAGTGCTGCAAGGCACCAGTGCTAACCACTGAGCCAATTTGCTGCCCCTAGATTTGAGCAGATCTTTTAAACAATTTTGAAAGCTTACAGAAAAAATAATTAAACATGTAAAAATATAATGTAGACATTTGTACATTTTTCAATGCATGCCTTGTTTGTTCTTAAGAATATAGATACTATATGGCCACTGATTAAATGTGTACTGTGTGCAAGTGGCCTAAGGCTGGGGTAAGGTGAAGACTTGCTGTGCAACACAGCAATAGAAATTAATTATGATATATCCTATCATATATTCCGTTCTTTTCTATAGGATGCTGACTGATACAAAAATATATAAGCCAGAACCCAAAAACATACAATTTAGTTCTGTCCACACTCGTGTTTGGTTTCCTAAAAATAATCCAGATAACTTAAGGTTACGACCACATGGTCAGGTTTTCTGATGCAGTTTTGGAAGCCAAAATCAGGAGTGGGTCATAAAAGATAGTATAAAGGACAGATAGGACTTCTTTTCTTTTTTTAATTCAGTCCTGGTTCTGTATTCAGAAACCTGATTTGTGGCCGTGCCCTTTGAGATTGAATTCATATCTATAGGGTGATATATTAACCTTAGTTTTTGTTTACTTTCTTTTTACAATAAAAACTAATTGTAAATTGAGAATTCCATTCACTTATACTTTTTAAAACGAATTAATTCAGTCAGATTTTTTCCAGTATCCAATACAGCATAGAATCAGATCCAAAACTGATTTAAAAATTGACTCATGATGTAATTGTATGTATTAATTTTCTAATCAGATCAGTGACACAAAAAGCACAAAATAAAATAAGTAAAGACACTGCTGTAATGATAAACCATATAAATGAACACGTATCTGAAAAAGGCCTGTACAACATCACTGGGTATTATAAAAACAAAGCTTCAAAAAATTGCAAAACAGCGCTTTTCAACCTTTTAGGCTTATTTTCAAAAATGTTTTGTGACATTTTGCAGTTTTATACCAATTACCGCCTGATTGTAAAGTGAGTGATAAAGTGGGTGTGCTTAGCTATGTTAGTTTCACTCCAGATTTATCAACTGAGACTTAAAAAGTCACAAAAATTGTCCCAATCTTACTTTCTCCTGCGGAGGTTGGGGGTGGCACAAGAAATAGAGTAAAATACAGAACTGTTAGACTTAAAGATGCAACTAATTTATCAAACATTGTGTGACTTTTGATAAATTTGGTGCAAATTGCGGCAATGCAGACTCCTGCAAAAGTTCCCCTGATGATAAATTAGAGCCAAAGAGAGTTAAAAGATGTGTTAAAAACTGATGAACACTGATATCGTTATACAGTAGTTTCTTGTAGGTTTAGATCACTACAAAAAAAAGTAAAAAAATAAAATGCAGGAAAAATAGATAACTATGAATAAAAGTTAAATGATTGCTACAGTAAACCCAACCTTTTAGGGTAGATCTTATTGCAATGTACAGTATATTTGCCTTAAGCACTATATCAATACAATGTATTTGTCAAGCTGAATGTCGGTTTTACTGCCAAGTTGTTATTAAAACCATATCCTGGATTCCGTGGTGCAGCAAGGTGCAAAACTTCAGCATGTTTAGTTAATAAAAATTCCATTTGCTATCAATATACTTTATAGGATGTGTTTAGCCTTAAAGGTTTAGAGCAGATCCTCATACAGGTCTTCGCACTCAGGCTGCATGGTTACGTGGAATTTTTTTTTTGCATTGTCTATATTTAGACATTTTTTACGACACAATCAATTTGGTGAGTTTCATTTGCATGAAAGTTGTTGGAGATTTCTTTGCTATTTCAAATTTAGCATAAGACGCTATCAGAGTAGGAGTCTCAAAATAAAATAAAAATAACATGTAAATCACAAGGTATTAATCTCTGCCAAAGGGATGTTCAATAGTCGCTAAACCACAATTACTGGTAATTCTAACAAAAAACACTAAATTCAGGCGGTTGCCCTGATGATAAGTTGATCACGTCTCCCAGCAATAACTTTAGGCCTCTTGCACACGAACGTTTTTTTTCTTGTTTCTGTTCCATTTTTGAAGATTCCGTTTTCATCTCAATGGTTCCGCAAAAAAAGGAATGTACTCCGTATGCATTCCGTTTCCGTATTTCCGTATATCCGTTCCGCTGAAAGATAGAACTTGTCCTATTATTTCCCGCAAATAACGATCCGTGGCTCCATTAAAGTCAACGGGTCTGCAAAAAATACGGAATGCATACAGAACACATCCGTATGTCTTCCGTTTTTTGTGGATCCATGCACACTTTGCCCATGTGTTTACTGTTAAAACACATTACTGTACAAAACTGTACAAAATTTAATGTTTCTATTTGTGATCTGCAAAAAACGGATCACATACGAAAACCATATGGAGATTTTTTGGGGAACTACGGAACGGAAACAAAGCGGAAACAACGTAAACAAAAAAAGAAACAACGGATCCGTGAAAAACAGACCGGTTGTGTGCAAGAGGCCTTAATCTGTGAGGGAAATGCACAGCAGGATTTTCAATTCCCCTTCAGTTCCACCACTGGAAAAAAATACCATTTCTCAATGTGCACAAAATTCAACTGGCTGCCTTGTTACCTGATTTACGTCCTTTTACATGTCCTGAAAATCATCCGAGCATTTATAAGATTGTTCCCAATCACTGACCGTTGTACACATGGCAATGATCAATAGTACGGATGGCTGATTGTGTCTTTTATGCAGGCCTAGAAACCATTTTTGTCAGTGGGACATCTCCCAAAGAAAACAGAGAATGTGCCAGCCAGCAATATTCAAACTGTGTGTATAAAATACTTTAAGGAAGAATTCCCACAAAAATGCTGTATTCTCTGACTCATTTAAAAGGTCCATGATGTAAATTGTAGTGAAGGTAATCTTCTTACTGGTAGTAGTAAGTTATTTTCTCCCTTCGGGTCCTCAGCTGTGTCATGTGACCAACACTCTGACCAACACAACTGACCCAGCGTCTTATGTGTGGACAGGAAGTCACTTTCTCCATTCATACCTATGGAAGCCTTGATGTTAGTCCCATTGGAATGAATAGAGAAACTGACTTCCTGTCCACACATAAGATGTTGGGTCAGCTGAAGAGTTAAAGTATCAGCCACATGGCATGGCTGAAGACCAGAAAGGAGCAGACAACTCACAACTATGGTCAAATATTACCATCATTACAATTTAGAACATCTACTATTCTAAAGGGCCAGATGATAAACATTTTTATGTGAGTGCTTCTTTAAATGAGGGCTAATTGGCTTGTTATAATCATCATCGATCAGTCGTTATGCTCACATACACTTTATGTTTACATAGACCTGACAACTATATTTACACAGAGATAGCAAATAATGTGGAAATGTTTTTTACTTGAGAAAAATGCAGATGCTGCTTCTTTTCATTTTGCCAGTGGTAATGAAGCAAAAAACACAAATGATTAAAAAAGTGTGCATACTTAAGAACTTCTATTTGTAGTTTGCTCTGTTTTAGACCACAGAAAATGCTGATTGGCGGTGGCAGGTCCACTTGTAGCTCTCTTTCTTTGCCTCGGGTGTTCCATGTCTTGTGTCACCGTTATAGGGAGCTATAATTATTGTTTTGGATGCCAGTTGTCAATTCTATTTACTGACTGTCACATAGTGGCATTTTCTTGTATGTTTGATGAAAGAGTAAGGGGCCTTGAAAGAATACACTGGAATATATACACTATATGTGGTGTAAAGCAAAGCAGTAGGTCTACCAAATATGTTTTAAGTCTTATCCTGGGTTTGCTCCAATTTGACATTGTGTGGTCATCTGGAGAATTACAAGGACATTTAGATGGTGTTGTCAGGCAGCAGTATGGCTTTTAAGAAATTGTGTTACATGGCAACACTCAAGGCAGGGTTTGAGCTGTTGAATCAAAGCACTTGATTATCTTGATCATACAGCCAGGGCTAAGCTACTTTGTTTATAATCGTCATAATAATGTGGGCATTCTATCTATCTATCTATCTATCTATCTATCTATCTGCTATCTATCTATCTATCTATCTATCTATTTATCTATCTATTCATCTATATTTTTATTTGGCTTTGAGTTCACACACCTTATTTATGTCCAGAAAGTGGTTTTATATGCCTTACTTGGACGCAACTGATGATGGTTATGTGCACTTTATGCACCAATCCGATGTCCGTTGCCATAGAAAACCACCACATACTACATACTGTGTTTTCTACCTAACACAGGAAGCATTTCTGTACCATGCATGAGGGAAACATGCTGGATCACTATATATATATATACCTATCCTTACTATAATATCATGTGCGTTCTGCCTTATAACCCAACCCATAGTGGTGCCACTGTGTTTTTTATCAGTTGTTTTATATTAGACTGCAGTAGCCCTACAGCATTAACCTATTTCAATTAAATATATGTAAATATTATACTATATATTATGTATTAATATACTATATATAAAATAAAGATACAATTTGAGGCTATATTAATTAAATATAGATTCCTTACATAGCTTTGTATCTTGAGTGAAGCTATAGCTTCACCACTCAACCCAAGTGGTTTTCTCCCCACAAGGCACCATTTAAGTAACCTGTGGTTGCATACATAAAACTGCCAGACAGAGAAGTAATCTCAACTCTCTTGGAAATACATTTTCTAACAGATTATGTTGTCCTATAATGTTGCTGTGGAGAAGCAAATGCTGCAGTAGGGTTCTCTTATAAATTGGTGGTTACGATTTTTGCATTTATCATGCATGTTCTAAGTGAAAGCTTTTATCTTTTTAAGGTCTGGTTCCAAAACCGCAGAGCTAAGTGGAGAAAAAGAGAACGCTATGGTCAGATACAGCAAGCCAAAAGCCACTTTGCTGCCACTTATGACATCTCTGTTCTGCCAAGAAGTGACAGCTACCCACAGGTAAATATGCTTGATGACAATCTAACCAATCATGAAAAATGTGCAGAATACAGAACTTCTATGTTTATATGTCGTCACACTAGTCAACATGTATTTCTGTGGATTTATAGATTGAAAGGTTTATTAAAAACCAAAGAACATCCATGTAAACAGTCAATATGTGTATATAGTATGATGTATAAGGATGGGCTGCTGAAGTCAGCATGAAAATCTTCCAAAATATCAGCTACATAAATGGCAGGAGGCAGAAATCCACTAAAAGTAATAGAACATTAATAAAATATTAATTTATGATCTTTCAGAATTAAATTCATAGTCAATAATTTGTTGTTCTGATATTTCTTCGTATTGACTTGAGAGTATACAGTAGCTACATAAAATGATTTTGACCATGTGGTGTAAAATCCTGATGAAAACACACTTGTTTTTACTGTGACTGCTGTGGTTTTGTGATGTGGTTATTTGCCATGCAGTTTATACTAGTCAAGTACATTTATTTTACATTTTTAACTACATTTCAAATAACCACATGGCAAAATACATGGCAAATAACCACATCACAAAACCGCAGCAACCCGGTAAAAGTGTATAGTTTTAAGCACCTTTTTAATGCAATTTTGACTCTGTGGTTAAAAACATCTCATCTAAATGTACCTGTACACAGCTGACAGCTGACAAATCATAGAGTGAACCATTCAGCTCTAACTTTCCCTCAAGATTTATTCACTCAATTTAGTGGGTCTGCAACAAAAACAGACAGGACAGGGACATCATCTGTGAGTGGTCTGCATAAAAATTGTGTCCATGTTCACAGGTCAGAGGACAACCAAGTTTAACATTGCTTATTTGAATAAGTCCTACTAGGTGTATGGTCACCTTTGCTCTGAGGCCTCCAAGTTATACTGAGGAGCTATACTGATCTGGTGTCAGTATGTGGATTAGGGAATGGTCTTCTGTGTGACAGGCAGTCATGCTCTCTGTTAGTTGGCAATTTTCATATCTGTTATATACTGGCTTCACCTTTCTCCTCATCTGACTGCTCTGATGTCTCCTTATCACTTACTTTTAACTGCAGCACTAAGTCAGTTACCAAGTCACCTTCTTGAAGAGATTACTGTTGTATTCGCTGTAGTGAAGCAGTGTGAGAGTTACATTTCCTGACTTGAAGCTACAATAAACAAAATGTAATGATACCAAGACACGAGAAGCAGGACTAAAGAGAAAAAATAAACATTAATCATTCGTTTTCTCTGTGAAGTGCCACCCCTCATTTTTGACACCATAGGTGCTGCCCTCAAGTGCCTTGTTCTAAATATGACCTTGCTTAGGTGTAGACTTGTCTGTAATTCTAATCAAAGCGATAAATATATCAAAGCTATCAAATATATCCTAATATTAGTATATGCTACAATAGTAGCAATAAAAACAACAATAAAACAATGCAAATAACAATATACTGTAGGTAGGTTGATAGAAATTAGAGATAAATAAGTAAAGAATAATTCAGAGAGATCATAGATTCAGGGCTGTAACTAGAATTGACTAGGCCCAGCAACCACCTCCTCCTGTGCAACCCCCTCGTAGTTTTTATTAGTACCATTTTGGGATACATATGATTTTTTGATCACTTTTTATTCAATATTTTCAGTACCAGTCCAGCTGTATTGTGTAAAAAAATCATCAGGTTTGTTTGTAAATGCGATTCAAAAGCTACCCCTATACATCGGCCGGCATCTGCTGGCAAAAAGTGAAATTTTCTCAGACCATTTTTTAAGTATAAAAAAATTCTGCAGTGCAGTGTGTTTTTAAAGAGGCTGTATCTTACCAGCAGCAAACATGTTTTACCCATAGACATATAGATTGCTTTCACTTTAAGATTACTAATACTGCCTTGGTGTTTAGGAGCTTGAAAGGGGTGGGATACAGCCCTAGAAGACCCTAGAGTTTCATTAAAGGCAGTTGGAGCATTTTCTGTTGAGTTTCCCTGGACCTGAATTGAATTGCCCGACCGATTCGGCCGAATCAAATCTGATTTGAATTTCAAGAAATGTATTCATCTTTACAATAACTTATCATGCTAACATTCTCTGTATTATTCCAATGCTATTATAGATTGTCCAAAAGACCATATTTGTCACATTTATTATTGCGTTTTATACACTCCCCATGAAAGTTTAAAAAGTACAGTAAGGAGTAGGTCTGCATGTGCCAAATTGAGATATATTGAAATTATTTATATATATGTGCACCAAAGTTATGAAACTGGGTCATGTGCCTAACATGCCTTTTATGCAGTAAAAATGTGTTATATCCCATGTGCCATTTTGATAATTTGACTCAATTAGCTGTATGATCATTGACTCTTAAATTCAGCTTACGACACAGTTGGTAAATCTCACCTCCTGTTTTGTCAATGGAAGAAGCTAAATTTTGAGACTTGTTATTGATGGTAATATTTAGTTATAGGAAGTACAATACCTGTACCCAGAGCGCCCCATGAGGCATTAACCTTCATTAGTTTCATGTATTATGTCACTGACCATTATAAAGCAACAGCAGACAGAACAGAGCTGTTACTCGCCCTTTTTATGTTTATTTTCAAGAAACCATTTTCTGCCGTGAGAAATCGCCTTAATATACAACTAGCATTAGAGGGAAAACAAGGCGACGGCTGCCAAATCTGGAGGCACAGCAACTAAAATTCTTTAAGCTCTGAAGTATTTTACTGTAGGTCCTTTGGCTTTGTTGACTGCTGAATAAATAAACTGTTGGATATAAGATAGTATTGTACCTTTGGGGACTTTTTTTGTGAACCTTGGCCCCCAGTGGCAAAGGATTGCTTAAAATAACCTTTTCTAGCCAATACATCTGTTTTCATTTTTTTCAATGACTATTCCCTGTCTCTGTGTTTTCAAATGCAAGACAAACTTTTATCCTTCAAAGAGCTGATGCTGAAAGAGAGATATGTTTCTTAGTTATAGGAACTGAAGATTACTGCTGTGCTTGTAGTCTATATACTATACACTGTGTATAAGTTATTTTAAATATTTCTTAAAAATTATGTAATTTATATCTGCATTTAAATAGTAAATATTTTGCATAAAAATACCCTGAAAAAAGACAACTAAGGCTACGTTCACATGTCTGTTAAGAAGACCTGGCTGCCTGATCCGGTGCAAATGCTGGCTGTTGACCGGACAAAAAAAAAACGTTGCATGCAAAGGTTTTAGTCCGGCCGAAACACGGCAGTTACTCTGGAAAGTAGCCGGATCACAATACAGTCATTACAGTGGAGGATCCAGCAAGTTGTTCTGTGCCGGAACAGCTGGCTGGATCTCCTAGCGGAGATGTAAACGAGACCTTAATGTACAATAATCAGTGCATTATATGTCAGAAATGCAATATATTCATGCTTGCATTGGGTCTAGTGAGGGTGGTTGTATAATACAAAATATGAGGCTTCCATAGTCAGATTTGGCTCTAATCTGTAACAAATTGTACTGTACCCCTGCATTGTAACAAATAAAACCCCTACTGGATCAGACACCATCTGGTCCATGGTGCCTATGAGAGTTTTCTAAGACCTCTATGTCCCATTAGACGACACCAGTATTATAACTGACACATCAATGTTTAAGGGCCCTGTTATAGATCTTACATTAGGGTCCAGGAGCTTCAAGTTATGCTTAAGTTCTCTCCAGGTACAGTCATGGTTGCATCTGATGGTTTTAATCATTTTTAATATTTACTAATATAGACTATTACACTTTTGGTGTTATTAAAAACTCATCCTAAAATGCTAAATTGGGGCTATGAGAGTGGTAGTCAGGGTACATTAGGCTTTACGTTGCACGGTAAATTCAGTCTAGAGTGTGTTTATCGCATTAATCGATGCCTGCTGTTGGTGACCTTGAAAAACCCACTGTAAAATGACTCCTTTATTATGTCTTTTATTTATTATATCTATAGAGTCCAAAGCAGAACTAAAATCTATAAGGGTATATTCACACACACAGCACATTTGTTGCAGAAATTTCTGTGACTGCAAAATCTGTTCCATACATGTCCATACAAGTCTAATTGAATGGACTGTCACAGACAGTAGAAATTTCTACAGCAAATCTCCTGCGTGTGAATTTACCCTAAAACACACAGTTATGGTATGTTAAAGCGGCTCTGTCACCAGGATCAACCCTATTAAACCAGACATACTGGCTGGTAGGGCTTATCATGCTGAATAAAACCATACCTTTCTTTTGTCTGTTTGTTAAACGGTTGATCCTGGTGACATAGCCTCTTTAAATGCACACAAAAGGGGAGATTTATCTTATACTTTATGCCAGGAAAGTTACCTAAAAAAGTTGCCTACATAATTTACGAAAAAATGTGAGACTTTTGTCTATTTTTTGTGTGCTGAAAACACTTTTCTGAAATGTGGGTGGGACTTGGCGGCGGTGGGTCTGGCCTCTCTTGGTCCAGAAAATTTACTATAATTTATGCCAGTGTAGATTTAACTTTCTGGCACACAGTAGGCCAAAGATGTGCCTAATTTATTAAGAGGTATGTTTCTTTCACTCCAGCACACAGGGGGTCAAAATTGTTGTAGAAAGGGCCAGTCTTCATTAATCTTCCCCACAGTCTTGAAATCATTGTTCTGCTAGTACTTTGTGTTAATGTAGGTTGATTTTTTGGGGGCTAGTCTCATTGACAGTTGATAAAGAGTTGGCACTCTTGCCACAATATTTTTTTTAGCTCTTTCTGGATGAGAAATCACAAAATTGTCTCTCTGGCATAATATCTCCTAAAGTAAAGGAAAATTCGATAAATCAAAGTGATGTATTATGTTCAAAGCATTTACTATACACATTAAATGTGCTTTAGAGATTTTATTAAGTGAGGCACAATTAACACGTCACAAGTAATGCCCTAATTTACACGCATGCACTGCAGGGAATGAATATATAAAAGGATCACTGCAAGCAGCACCAGAGATCGGCACTCAGGATCGGGAGTTTCATTGCAATGAATTCACTATTCTTTGAATATTGCTGTAGAATTGTTGAAGGCAGCTAACTTTACATAAAGGCATCATTTTAATTATTTATCAACTTCCCTGTTACATCCACTAATAAATGAATAAGGATATGTAAGATGTCATTTATTGAGCTATTTATTATTTCATTTATTTTATTATTATTTATATACTATATACTATACAAAGCAGTTGCCTTAGCAAGGCAAGTTCTGTTTCTTCTGTGTTGGATACTCATTTCATAGCTTTATTGCATACAGTGAAAAAAATCCTGAATGTTTTTCATTATCTTTTTTTCTAGATACAGAACAACTTATGGACAGGTAACTCAAGTGGAGGATCTGTGGTGACTTCGTGTATGCTGCCTCGTGAGCCTTCATCTTGTATGTCACCTTATTCCCACTCCTCCCGCACCGATTCTTCATATGCAGGCTTCACGAATCATCAGAACCAGTTCAGCCATATGCCACTCAACAATTTCTTTACTGAATCGTTATTATCAGGCGCCACAAATGGACATTCTTTTGAAACAAAACCAGAGTTTGAAAGGCGATCATCTAGTATTGCAGTTCTTCGAATGAAAGCCAAAGAACACACAGCAAATATCTCTTGGGCTATGTAAATTAAGATTTTTTTCTTTTTAATAATTAAAGTGAATACCCTCTATTTTGTAATATTTAACAATGTATAAAGACAGTGTGAAGATTCTTAATGGTCAATTCATGGTTGTTATATTTTGTAAACTATTCCATTTGTAAGAATAAATAGAAAATTTCCTAAAAACGTAAAGGTCTCAATATTATTTTATGCAATATGTTAGGAAAGTTAAGTGTAAAGTATAGTGCTTTTTTGTACACAATGATATCTGTTTTAGAAGATACACACCTATATAATTAGGAAAATCTGAAGGAGTTTTCTGGAAGTACAGTATTGATAGGTCATATCTCCCGACGACATTCCTGTCAATCAGCTGTTTGTTCGGGTGAGCGCTGCACCCTTCTTATTGCAGCCCAGGCTTATTCACTTGAATAGAACTGAGCGGTAAATAGACCATGTGACCTATAAACATGACGTAACTGGCCTAGGAAGAGGACGCAGTGCTCACCAGAGTGCCGTGACCTCTTAAGACAGCTGATCAGCAAGGCTCCCTGGAGTCAGACCTCCATCGATCAGATATTGATGACCTATACTTAGGATAGGTCATCAGTATTGTACTCCCTGAAAACCCCTAAAGGGCCTAAAACTGTCCCTATGGATAGGCTGCATCATATCATTCTTCTTATGTAAGCCAATGAGGGAAAAATACCATATGAACGCCAGGGATTAAAATGAAATTGTTCTCCCACATATAGGCCAATTTCTCACGAGAAATACGCTCCGTGTGTCAGAGGTGAACCCGTAAAATGATTTATGATGTTTTGTGTTCCTGCCTGACCTCAACTCTTATGATTTGTACTGACATTATGTGAGTGCAATTCATTAGAGTTGAAGTCGGCAGATTGAGTCATTATAATGACATGGGTCCATGTCAAAGGAGCAGCATTCAGGACGGGAAATACCTCTGACACACGGAGCGTAATTCTCTCACTGAATTCGCTTGTGTGAATGCACCCTTAATGTGAGAGGGATTTTGTAAAGTCCTTTTGATCTACATATAGCATCTGGCTGCTGGGGTAAATGTGATCAAGATCAATGTTTCCGCTAAACTGCGTGCGCGGGAGAGGGTTAAACCAACATACTAATGAGGTCAACGAGTTCAATAATAGCAATACCTTGTCTCCAGTGATTGGAATATTTAGCAATATACAGAACTCACAGCTTATAGAGCAGTGGAATAGACCAATTTAACATGGATATATTAACACGTTACATACATGAGCAATATTACTATTTCATTATACTGTGTACACTGTATTTTTAATTTAATGAATTTATTTAGTTTAATTCTACACTATCTAAGATTTTTTTGCTGTACCTAAATGAGGCTGAAAACTCAAGTCCAATTTACGTAATTAATTTGTCAGTTCAGTGTTTGCTACAATCTGTGCAGCTGAGTGTTAAATACACAGCAATACTAATGTCTCTCCTGTCCTGTTCCTTTGTATCAGTGTAGGGAAAATATATCCTCCTGGAGTCCAAGCTCACAAATTCATAACCAAAGGATAAAAATATAGAACTTTCAATTACAGAATTAATACATTTGCTTGCATATTATCATAACCTCTTTTAATACACCAACTTTGTGGGCACGCTAACATTAACACAATGACAGATGCCCCCAGTAGTGTTCTGGAACCTGTTGAGAGGTCTTCACTTTAATTGTAGCTACCTTCAAATATTGGAAAAGTATTTTAGCAATTTTCTGTGCTCAATGCCAAGATTGAATTCACTTGGTAGCCAAGCTATGCATCATAATTCGGTCCCTGATGTATTGAATGATACCGTAACAATGATTACCTTGGAAATATGTTAGTAAAATTAGAAGAAAAGTTAAAAGCTCACAGTAGAGCAGCACCATGTTACTTAAATAGGTGTGTCCTGTTGATAGGAAAAGAGTCCTCAGAAGGACCTGTGGGTGCACGCAGTGTTGGACCCTGGCTTGTTGTCCCAGAAGTACATCCTAAGAAAGATCTGCAGCACTCCTTCAGTTCAAGGCAATGTAATGTATTTATTAACCAGAAGGCATCGTTACAGAGGGACGTTTCGACTCTCCTGAGTCTTTTTCAAGTAAAATAAGAGATACAGAAAAAAAACAAGTTTTCCTAACTATTATAGCCATGTATTATTGACTATACATGGCACATGTAGAGACCAAAACAGCTTTGGATTAGGTTTGCAGTCGAAGAAAATGTAAAGGTCGAACATGTGGCATATTCTAAATCATTATCATGTGAATATGAGGATCTGAAACATTTCAGTCGGCTTTACATTTATGTTGCAGAAATTACAGTATTTCCCCTTGCTAGGTATGAATATGCTAATAGTATTGGTGGCTTCCCCATGTATAACCTTCATCACCTTTGCCATGCTATTATTACTACATGCTACTATTTTCCACCCTCTCCTTTGATATTCTTTTTGACAGTATTTGCTGTAAAGGGCAGAATTGTGGTAGTTTGTTTTCTCTTTGATTATAGCACTGTCCAGAAGAATTACACAGAAAATAACCCTCCCTTACTTAACTACGTGCAGAGAGCAATTTCTGTCAAGAAGAATTTCCTCGACTTTTAAAAATAAAGAGCAGAGGTTGCCTAGAAGAGAGACGGCATACATAAGAAGCAATGAACCTACTGAAAGAGTTCATGGTATAAAAATGTTTTACATTTTTTTCACTGTATAAGATCAGTATCTAATAGTAATAGTAACATGTATAACAAAGAAGGTCTACAAGAAGCTTCTCAATTTGTCACATCACATGCACATACACACACACACACAAACACACAAATATCACATACACACAGCAGAAATATCTCTTTATGCATAAGAGAATAAAGACGTGTGTCATGTTTTTTTTGCAAATTTTAACAATTCATCCAGCATGGCGAATTGCAAATGGTTTTTGATCTGCAAGAAGCAAATGATATATACATTTTCAGACAACTAGGTTGAGCTGCTTAATATGAAAGCTTCCACATAAACTAAAACTGTAAAGTCTCTGGCCGTATGGCACTGTGTGTGCTAGCAGAGTATGGGACACAGTTAGGAGAACATAGAAAGCACACCGGCAGCAGTTATGTGGGCCCACATCCATAAAGATGTAAGGTGAGCTTACTGATCCCTGTTCCAAGGCAGATACACTAAGTGGCCCTGAGGAGGAGTGGGGAGACAAAGATAAAGTATGGATCTATTGTCAACCCTGAACTCATTCTCTACAGTTGAAAGCCTTATGGTTACTGGTTACACCCATGTGTACAGTGAAATAAGGATAGGGATAGAAGGAAGGAAAAAAGGAAGGAAGGAAAGAGAGACAAAGAAGGGGAGTGAAAAAAGAAAGAGAGAGAAAGATAGAAAAAGTAAGAAGGAGATATAGAGAGAATAAGAGAAATAAAGAGAAACTTAACGGGTGCATTTATCAAATCCCTAATCCCTAATGTCTTCTGCAAACAAATTGTGGCGCACCCTTTTTTTTTAGATGTTTACAAAATGTAGGTGGTGTAGGGGGAAAGTTAAAATACGAGTGGGGGGGGGGGGGGGGGTTTAGGTGGCACATTTAATAGAATTTGTCAGAAAACTGGTTTAAAGTATACCTGAAATGTATGTCAGCTCTTAGCATAGATTTAAGTTCTGCCTCATGGATGACCCAAGATGCTCCAAAGGTATTAATAACTGTGACTAATCTGACACCTGCAGAAAATATTTTATAATATTAAGACATATAATAAAAACAACAACAAACCAATAACTATATAGATGGATAGCGATAGATAGATAGATAGATAGATTGATAGATAGATATATAGATATATAGATTGATGGATAGATAGATGTGCACCTAGCCTTTCTGCTGCCTAAGGTGAAAATTGATTTTGGTATGTTGCCGCCTTTCCTCATCATTATGCACATAATGCCCAATCATAAAGAAATGAAAACACAATGTTCGAAATCTTTGCTAATTGATTGAAAAGGAAAAATAAAATATTGCTTTGACATGAGTACTGTATTCAGACCCATTAAGTACTTAGTTGAAGCACCTTTGGCAGTGATTATAGCCTCCCGTCTTCTTGAGTATGATGCCAAACGGTGTGCACATCTGGATAACACTGCATACATCATTCATAATAGGTGATATCACAGCTGTTCTACTCCCTCCTGACCTCTTCACATGTCACAGAGCGTGCCTCGAAAGCTCTCATATATAAGTCAATGGCGTCCCCTTCTGTCCATTGTGTCTTTGGCCCACGTAGCTGATCTCAAAAGAGAGGAACTCCTCATATATTTTAGGCCTAGTGGCCAATGTGAATGGCATGGTGTTAGATTAATTTTTTTAATATTGATAGTGACATGAAAAAAAAAAAAAAAAAACATTACTGAACTAGTGATGTCATTGCTATGTTCAACTTCAAACAGTGATTTACCTATTCATGAATTTGCATGGAATGATTGATCATACAGCTTAAATCGGCAGAGCATTAGTGAAAATAATTTTTAATTATTCACTTACTTCATCCGATAAATAATATAATTACAATATATTTCACAATGAATTACAGTACTTTTATTTCCAGTCCATATATTTACACAGTAATAAGCAAGCTATCATAATTCCATAAATATTTCCACTAAAGGGATTAATATGGAAGAAATGAAC
The DNA here is from genome assembly GCA_033119425.1 of Bufotes viridis. Lineage (NCBI taxonomy): Eukaryota > Metazoa > Chordata > Amphibia > Anura > Bufonidae > Bufotes > Bufotes viridis. Next base: position 269,489,771 of record CM065590.1, on the reverse strand, counting down.
TAAGAATCCTTGTGGAAAAAGAAAGGAACAATCTGCTGCATCTAGAGAATTGCTGCATGCTTTGATTTACTTCTCCTCCCCTTTCCCCTGTCACATTCCAAACTGCTTGGGATGAGTGAGAAAGTGGAGTTCAAAAATGCAAAAGACATGGATTACAACGGGGATGATTTAAGAGACCAATGTACTGGAAATGGGGGAAGATTTCATAGAATATATTCAAATTTATATATGACAATGAGCCGGGAGCTGTGACTATTATTCTCATTGTATGAAGAGCAGAAGAAAAAATGTATTAATATTTATTTATATATGATCAGTTTTATATAGTGTAGGTTGTAATGGATCTTGTGGTATTCATAATGTGTAGGAAGTCTCTCTGTCTAATACCTTGAATAGTCATGCACTATTTATACATAGGAACCAGTGCTGCTTTATTTTCTATCTATCTATCTATCTATCTATCTATCTATCTATCTATCTATCTATATATCTATCTATCTATCTATCTATCTATCTATCTATCTATCTACCTGTCTATATTTACCTAAAGTTAAAAATCCTTTTATGTTGATCAGTCCCTTCCAACCCACTTCTGGCTTTGGCTCAAAATATTGCACCAAAACCTGCTACTAAAGAAGCCACAAAAAGCTGTGTTTGACCCTAAGTTCACACCTGAGCGTTTTACAGCACGTTCAAACGTGCTGTAAAACGCTCAACACATGAAAACCAATGCTTTCCTATGGCCCTGGTCTCACTTGAGCGTTTTACAGCGCGTTTGAACGCGCTGTAAAACGCCCGACGCATAAACAAGTACTTGAGCTTTTTTTGGGGCGTTTGTCGCGCGTTTTGTGATTGACACCACAGTAGTCAATCACAAGAACGCGCGTACAAATGCACGTTTCCTAGTTGCAAAAACGCGCTGAAATACGCACGCGTAAAACGCGCGTTTTTAGAACGCTCAGGTCTGAACCCAGGGTGACACCACCCTGACCCTCAGTTCACACTTGCGCATTTTACAACGCGCTGTAAAACGCTCAACAGGAGAAAACTCATGTTTCCCTATGGGCATGGTTCTCATCTGAGCGTTTTACAGCGCGTTTGAACACTCTGTAAAACGCCCTACGCTCAAAGAAGTTCTTGAGCTTCTTTGGGGCGTTTTGTCGCGCGTTTGCACCCATAGACTTCAATGGGAACGCGCATAAAACTTGCGTAAAACGCGCGTTTAACACGCGTTAAAGTGTAGATATGCCTTTTTCAATTGGTCTCCAGAGTCACGAACGCGCGTATGACGCGCGTTTCCTATTTGCAAGGACGCGCTGTAATACGCGTGACAAAAACGCGCGTAAAACGCGCGTCTCAGAAACGCTCAGGTGTGAACCCAGGGTAAGGGAGTCTGTCAGCAATCTTAAACATGTAAAGCTGCTGACAATGCTAGGTAGGGCCATGAAAAGCAACTCCTTTTGTGGAGATTTATAATCAGGAATAGTATGAATTTGAACTTGTATTCTGCTGGGCCCTTCTCATGGTGGCGTGGTTTACTGTGCTCCTGGTGCTCCTTGCATTTAGCTGCTTCACAGTCCCAGCCCTGGCGTGTCAGCTGTAGTGGTCTACTGATTAGATGACATAACTGTCACTCAGAGCAGAGGGGAAGGTTTGTGAAGCACTTCACAGTTACTTGTAGGAGCAGAACCTAGCAGAGTAAAAGTTCATATTCACTCTACTCCTACTCTACTCCTACTCACTACTACTCCTAAAAACAAAAGCTTTGAAAAAGGTGCTTGTTCTGCTCTCCTACATCCCTATTTAGTGCAGTTAGAAGTTTTGCATGATTAAAACTGCTGACAGACTCCATTTTAAATGTAAATCAGCAGAACATAGGGAACAGATGAATGGAAGTATGACTTCAGGATCAGACTACACAGAGTTTGTAATCTGTACCATGGTGGTAGATTAGCTTGCATAGGACTGTAGATACAGTACATAATGATAAGAAATGTTTCTATCATTTATGCTCCTGATGTATATGTTAACCCTTTCCCAACATGTGATGAACTATTACATCATATGTTGGGTCTTTGAAGATGGCGCCCACTCTGCTTAGCAGAGCGGGCACCACAGCAGCCAGGTGTCTGCCATACAGCAGGCACCCAGGGCTAATGTCTGCAACCGGCAGTAATACCAATCATGGACATTTAAACTCTCAGATGTGGTGGTCGCCTTAAATACCAAAAGTGTGTGCTTCTGGTGATGCTCTGGCTCCCCTGTGCCGGAGCTTTTGTGTGGCAGCCCCTGTCATAGTGAATGACAGGAGGTTGCTGCACAGTGTTTCCTATAGAGCAGGCATGCTCAACCTGCGGCCCTCCAGCTGTTGCAAAACTACAACTTCCAGCATGCCCCAACAGCCTACAGCTATCAGCCTACAGCAGGGCATTGTGGGAGTTTTAATTTTACAACAGCTGGAGGGCCGCAGGTTGAGCATGCCTGCTACAGAGCCCTTGTCTGTAGAAGTGGTCCATAGGAAACTAGTAAAATGCTCATACACTCCAATGCCAGTGCATTGGAGTCTATGAAAATAACAATCTAATGATTGCTTGTTATAGTTCCCTATTTTTATTTTTTTTGCTATTCCACTATGTTTGGAATTTTTTTTCCCACTTCCCACTACATTCTATGCAATATTCAATGGCACAGGCATCTGTAATCCATCGTCTATTATGGACACATCATGAAAAGTTTATGAAAAGTTCATAAGATATACATTTAACGGATGCCTGTATTAGATGCTATATGGTGGCATTTATCAATCATTGGCTACCAAAAAAGTATACCACACCCTACATGTTTTCTTTACTGGACTCCAATATATAGTCTATTATGGCACTCCATATGCTATTCCATCCTGTATTTTTCAGTATAGCAACCAAGCAGAGGCCAAAGGATCACTCTTTTGTTGTCTGTCTGACTAATGCCCTATGGAGACATTTAGACATAGGGAGCTCTCATGATGTACACACAAAACACAATAAAAATATGCATTATGAACACAGTCTTAAGGTTCCTTTACACTGGCTGACTGCCCAGACTATTATTGGGAGTGAACTTTTCATTCCCAATAATTGCCTGATAGTGAGAGTGATGGCTGCTGTGATTGCTGGTCCCCACGATTAATTGTTTCTGTTCCCAGTTTACACAGCACAATCTTTTGCCCAGAAATGATGATTTTAGTTGCAGCATCAAAGATGCTTTCACCTGATGAATGAGCATTTTCACTGTGGCACATTTACACAAAGCTATTATAGAAGATAAGTGTTCATACAAATATTCATCCCCAATAAAAGCAACTTTAGATGCATTTGGAAAATAAAAGCATGGCTTTACAGCTATAAATGATATTTGAAGTGCATTGACTCATAAAACCTCAAGGTGAACCTTTAATAAGTACATTTCTATGATTTGATTTCACCTTACATTTGCATATCCAATACCATTCCAATTAATATTGATTGGTTTAGCCAGAATCCTACTCCGCACTGATGAGGGGCAACACCCCGAAACAGCTGTCTGTGGATGGATAACTGGCTTAGGTTTTCCCCGTCACATCCTTAAAGCTTGTAAAAAAGCGGGATCTTGACATAGGGGCCACTTAATATGGTGGATTTGGTGATCTCTGTAATGGAGACATCCCTTTGCTCGGTTTTCCTTCTTTTGAGGGATATCTGGCTTTCACTGTGTTGTAGACCCAATACTGGGGCTCCACATCTATTTCGCAATTAATATTGATTAGAATATTGATTGATTTGTTGACATATTTTAGATTGCTTTTTAAATATACTCCATTGAAGGGGATGTCTGGCAGGACTGCACCTTTTATATATGGGGAAGAATGGGTTAAAAAATAAAACATTACTACGCCAGTCATGATCCTCTACTGCCATAGCTCTGGTGATTACTAGGTCCCTGCTAATCTTTACTTCTAGTAAATACCTGTAGATGTCTCCTCAGCCAATCACTGGCAGGTGTAGGTGACGGCTGCAGCCATCTCCTGCCATTAAATGTTAGTTGAGAGGTGACCAAGGAAGCAGAGACCAGATGATACCTGGTAAGCATTGGAACGGCAGAGACGGGAGATGGGTGAGGGGAGTAATGCTTCTTTTTTTAATTCATTGTGCCTTGTACATGTATATATACAACATGTAATTCACCCAGACAATCCCTTTAAGGAACACAATGACTTCACTAAGTCCTGCTCAAGACCAGAGGATGATTTTAGCACAGAAAGAAACCACAGGCAAATGAAAGGTGAAATAATATTAAGCAGATGCAGCATTTGTTTTGCATAAGGTAACAATTCAACAAACTTCATATGGCCTTTTTATCCTTCCATAATATACATAATTGTCACAACTGCTATTTTTAACAGAAGGGAAAAGTCTTTGTACATGGCTGATTTGGTCTACTAGGACCATTTGATTAGTAGCAGAATGACCAGGTACACCTGGAAGTGTGTCGTCAGGTGGTGGAGCATGTCCTACCGCCTCATAATAATTGAATCTTGTTGTTCATAACTTAAGTAGCGAAGTATTTTAAACTACTACCTCCAAGAACTAAACAAACATTTTGAATATAATTTATTTCTATGACTAAAATTGTGTTAAGGATTGATTTTAGGCATCCTCACTCTCTTTTTGTAGATCTTGGGGCAGGTTTCTGTTCCAGTATAAGGAATTATTTGTATTATGAAGTATGGTATGTAAAGCTCTTGGACAATGGGATAGTACTTTTTGGATTCCAACTAATGTATTATATGCATATACTCTATAGGTGGATTTTGCTTTACATTTGTATACTGAAAGTTGTCTTGATTTGATCAACCATGTGACCCGGACTGACTCTTGTGCTAGGAGCCTGGTTTATGTCCATTTAAGTGAACTTATGATACTTTCTGCATGGTATAGGTAGGCCAATGGACTCCTCACATTGTTTTTCCACTATTTGACTTTGTCAGTAGCTCAGAAGCTGGAGAACGTGAATTCTTTTAATTAAAGGTATACATGCACTATTAATAGCTGTTGGCCAAATGCTCATTTGATCAACAGCTATCTCTCCCAAGAGCTCAACATAGTAAAGTAATATTAGCAGGTCAGAATCACAGTTACACAGATTTAAAAGCTGCATAGCATGTCAATTTCCTCTGTGGTTCTGTGTACCTTTTTAGACTGTGTGTATATGACACTTTTTAAAGTTTTATCCACTTTGCTGCTACTGTAAAATGCCTCTGATTTTCTGGCCCCAATTTAGTGGCAGAAGATCCAAAGCACATAAGCTCTATTGGTTTCTTCATTCCAAACTACCTCCATTTTCTTCTAGAAGGGAGGTAAATGCAGAAGCCTATGGTAATATGAAACTGTCAAAAGAAATGGTATGCTTACACCCATGGTGAGGGTAGAGGTTTTACTGTAGTTAAGTTGGGAAATCTGTTTTCTTTCTCTTATTTAATACCATGAAAGTCTAACATCAGCCTGTCCATGAACAGCTCTCTTAAGAACATGATCCAAAGAGAGTAATCCTATAAGAAGTTCCATAAACAGGAGCCCTATGGAGAGGAGCCACAATCTTTTGCAAGAAAATCCAAGAATTGTTGCTATATGGGGGGTGTCTTGGAGTAGCAGGAATGTGGGTTAAGGTAAAGAAATATTTTGTGCTTTTAAATAATCTTATATATTCTCTAGCTATACAGTGCTAATCAATGCACAGAATAAACTGAAACATTTGCAAAGTAAAATGTGCCATAATTCTGGCTCAAATTGTGGCAAGAAAAAGTGGTCCATGAGCCAAATTTATTATATATTTTAGATATTTTTCACCGCACTCTGAATACTTCTAGAAAATGGGATGTGGATAGTTGTCATAAAATGAAATTACTCCAAACGGAAAGAAAAAGGATGCCTTCTTGATGAGGCCAATAACAATGCCTTCATGTAATCAGTAATGGCTTAAAATGATATTAATGCTGGTTAACAATACACATCTCTCCATACAGGATAGATTAAGACACAGACCACAAATCGATCCGTGCAAGATGGACAAAAACAGATTTACCAATCCAGGGAGAAGAGGTTACTATCACACTCCTCATCTATAGTGGGGGGAAAAAAGCTCCAGCTAAGGTCAGTTGGAGCAAACAAGATTAGTCCTTAAAATAGGTACCTCATCAGGTAAAAACCCTCACTAATGCCCTGTCCCTGCCCCTATTCTGACCTGTGCCCGGAAATAACCCCTAATGGTGGGATTACTCCGTCACTGTTCCTATCCCTACTTGCCCTGGATGTCCCTGATATAGGAATAATTTCCTGTTAACGCCCCAGCGCTTTTTTCCCCTATTTAGGGTTCCTCAGGGGGCCAATAGTGTACATCAAATGCCAAATCAACAAGAGATAAATCAGAGATAAATAAAAAATAAAAAATATTGATACTTATATCATGCGACAGGCTGAGCAGGCACCGACATTCTGATACTTAGGGTAAGTGTCACGTCACACTCTCAAAATACAGGGGTGCACAACACGTAGATAGAGCCCAAATGGTATGCCGCCTGCTCAGAGACACGGCGCCAGCAGAATTGTTATAGACATAGAGGGGAAGTTATTAGGTCCAGGGCCTCTTACACCAGTCTTAAAATAAATGCGTCATCATTAAATTGACTACTGTTTAAACCAAGTTTTTATGTTAAGCATATTTTCAAATATAATTGACAATAGTAGATTGGAGCTGACTTATTGACTTCTCTAGGATAATTTTCTAGACATGCTCTGTGATCTGTGCAGAGGTCATGCAGGATTAGATTAGCTGTGACATCACCTATTGTGACTGGTAGGTCATGTGTTATCTACACAAAGGTGATATCTGTCATTGCAGTTCTGCCTCTGATGATAATGTGATGACTTAAAGGATACTTAAAATTTACCTATACAGAACAGGAAATAAGATATCATTAGGCCTAGTAGCCAGCGTGAAAGCAATAAAAGCACAATTTTAGCATTTTTTAATATATGTAGTTACATGGAAAATCAAAACAAAAATTCTGATTTACATAAAAACGAAATCACTCACCAAAAGCATGATTTAACTAATAGGTCATTTTCTGATGACGCATTCTCTTAAAAAAAAAAAAAAAACGACGCAGGAATAAAATGTGCCAAAAACCCTTGGTACATATTGGGAGTTCCATTTACCAAAAAAATTCAGGTGTAAATTTTTGGTGTTTGATTGTACAATTGTTGTTAAATATGTCAGGCCATGTAGGGAACCTACATGGCCTGACATATTTAACAACAATTGTACAATCAAACACCAAAAATATACCAGAATTTTTTGAAAAGATGTAATAGCGGTAAAAGTTGTAATTTTTTTTGTAAAAAACGTGATTTTGTGACATTTCCATGCCACAAAACTGGCATAGAAGCTTTGGTAATTTCCCCCATATTGTCAGAAAATCTGAAATTTGTATGTTCTCTGTCAAAAGCCATAAAGTTTTCCCTTCACTTCACATAGTTTAGGTAGTCTATCCTTTGGGCTCTTGAGGGCAGTTTCAAAAGCCTCGGAGTTACCTACCCATGGCCATAAGTATTTAAATAATGTTCTCAATGAACTAAGAGAGGCGGGTAGATTGTCAATAATGTGACCTTTGATGTGTTGGGTATTAAATCTGAAACAAAAGGTGACTCAATGAGGACATTTTTATGTCCACTATTGGTCATATTAACTGGAGATAAGTAAAGTTCTCAAAACTTTAATTTGGCTGCTTTACAGAATTTCACAAAGAAATTAAACATTGCATAGTGTCTGTTGAAACATCAAGAACACGTTGAGTACTTCAGAGAACTAGAAGTGTTCTTTATAGACATTCTCTACTAAACTGCTCGAGCTAATAATGTAGGCCACAAATCAATGACCCTCTCTATTTACTCAGGATGCCTTAGGGTATTTGAAAATGTGTTTTGTAAAATAGCCAGCCAGTCTTTTTGAGTTTTGACATCAAACTGAACATTAATTTTTGTGATATCTCAAAAATCAACCATAAAAATAGTAAGTGGCACTTAAAAGATTGTAAGCATGGTGACTCAGTGGTTAGCACTGGTGCCTTGTAGCGCTAGGGTCCTAGGTTCGAATGCGACCATGAACAACCTTGAGAATTGCATGTTCTCCTGGGTTGTCATGTTCGTGTGGGTTTTGTCCGGGTTCTCTAGTTTCCTCCCACACTACAAAGACATACTCATAGGGAACTTAAATTGTGAGCTCCATTTGGGACAGCTTGATGCTAATGTCTGAAAAGCGCTGCAGAATATAGTAGTGCTATATACTGTAAGTGGATAAAATAAATAAATGTTATTTAACTTCACTGGAACTATATTAATGAAACAATGCACCTTACAACACCACAACACATTGCACCATAAAATAACAGATATCATTCTGCAGTTCACAATGCGTGAAATTCATTTATTTAAGCATTTGTCTGTGTATTTATTGAAATAACAAAGTATATTATTGTGTGCCTAAAGGCCATCAATCTATTTCAACATCAACAAGGCATAAAAATTGGTAGTGCCCGTCAGTTAAAGAAAAAGAGATGCAGTGTTGCAACGAAAAAATCTGCCAATCTGTCATTTGACCAAAAACAGAAGAGGGAAATTAGGAAAATCTATTGACTGAAGCACAAAGAATATTGTTATATATTGTCTTAATATTTTATTTTGAGCTCCTATAATCAAAGACATATGACAATCTGGTATATATAGTTATATATGTGTGTTTGAGCTATTCTATCTTTGCTTTGTTGGTTATTCTATGAAATGTTTAGTTTTTGCTGCATAAAATCCTTAGACCTATCCTTAGGACTGCTTTTTATCACATATAACCATTAGAAAGTGAACACAATGTATCACACTGGCCATCAGCTGCCCCCTGAATACTCCTTTTTCTCTCTGATCTAGCCAGATCACTCTTGGAACTCTGAGATGGATGAGCTTCTACCACAGTCACAAGAGAAGGAAAACATCTCTTTATGTACTGCAACAGATGAGATCCATCATGAGGGGGAATGGATTTGACCTTGTCAAGTGGACCAAAGTAATTAATTTAAGAACTTCTACAGGGAGGTGTTTTTACAGATCACCAGATTGAATGTGTTCGTGCTATGATCACTGCTTCCTTACAATAACTTAATCTGGACACTTTGTTGTGATGTGGCAAAGTGAGAGTTACTTCAACATCAAACAGAAGGGAAAAAAGGGAATTTAAATATTACAGGAAAATACTGTGAAAAATTATTTTTTTCCCTTGGAAAGTCCTTTTAGAGTACAAAGTGGAGCTAAATGCCTTTATTGATGCATCATTTTACAATGAGCCGGCATAAACCTAAAGTCCAAATTACAGATGTGGTCAAAGTAGTAGATGGTTTTATTTATTATTTGATTTAGTGTTGGTAATTGTGCAACATTTAATGTTGACATGTGTGCTATTACTGCTGAGATACATTCAAGAGTGTGATGTATTAGGTGAGCACATCACAAATACAAGAATTTAATAAGGGTTGGGGATTGTACATATTAGATGTTAATTTTTACTTGTCAATTTGATTCATTTTAACTTGTCAAGTGCACATGAGTTTAAAGGGCATTTGTCAGCAGATTTGTACCAATGAAACTACCTACAACTTGGAGGCTGGAGGGATCTGTGTTGGTCCCATGTTCATATGTGTCCGCATTGCTGAGAAAAACTAGGAGCAACATTACACCCAGAGGTTCTACTCTCTATTTGGCTGGTTTGCCGAATTTTACAAAAACACTTGCTTTGTTGTGAAGCGCATTTCTTTGTCAGTAGTGGGTGCAATGACAGGAAGCACCAATTGCGCTTCCCCCATCATTTTACCTCTAGGATGCCGCGTTCATAGCTGACAGTAATAACAGAGTGTAAAAAAAATTTAAATAAAGATTCAATCATACTTACCTTATCCATTTGATCGCGATGAGCTAGCTGCAGTCATCTTGATTGAAGATCTAGAGCGAAATCTTGCACTGCCCATGATGACGTTGTCATGTCTGCTGGCAGGGTGACATCATACGTCATTGCGCACAAGATTTCGTGAGAGATCTTCAATCAAGATGGTGAAGGCTGGCTTGTTACGATCAAATAGATGAGGTAAGTATGTTTTTTTTTTTTTTTTACCGCCATTTAGGAAAAATCTATTTGCTACCATGAAGCACGAGGAAACTCGTCCTCATGGCGAATCGAATTTTCCCTGAAATTCAGATTGCAGTCCACTTGGTTTACTTTGATTCGCTCAACACTATTTTATAGGTGTAATCTGCTGACAGATGCCCTTCAACGAGTCATAGGAGGTTATGGATCAAGCATCCTATGATAATAATGAAATAAATACATGGGATCCGTTTGAGCAGGTGTTTTACTACTTCCTCGGTGACTGATTGGGTCTAGTTGGCCTCAATGAGAAGCTCTTATTGACTGTTCACTTTGGTCTTTTTGTTAATGTATTTTTTGTTGTTATTATTCCACAGTGCTGAGGAATTGTCATCACTCTCATCAGCCCCTATCCCCAATTTAATATAATTTCACAGGGATTTTTTCAGGAAAGAAACACATTGATTGACTGGTTCATCTAGGCAATTGTATGCACTACAATTTGTCACATCTTGAGTTTTGCAAGTTAAAAGAAGTTTTGAGTTACAATGGGCCAGGAAATACCAACTGGAGGTCCTTTGTGACCTGAGGGATCACTGTATTTCATTTGTAACAGAATCCTTGATATCTATCCATCAAATTGGAGGTCAAGCCTATACCCTAATTCCTTATTCCCATACCAGAATTTTGAGACTTTTTTTTATTACTAAGCATTAATTTTGGCTTAATCATTAAATATCAGGCATGTATTAAAATTGTAAACCCGTCTAAAATGATTTATGGTGCATTAACTGTACTGTCTGATGAAAATATCCATTTCCCATAACTTTAAAGTACTTGAAAGAAGTTGCAAATATGACTTTTTTGTTTTCTTCATAAATCTATATGTGTTTATTTAACCTTCAGTGTTCATCTTCCTTTTAAACATGTCTTTTATTTTACACAAGTATTTTACACAATTTATGGTCTTTGAGGGATGTTGGATGGATCTGTACATTGCTAATGTGTTATGCAATCTAACTGAGCTAAAAAACCAACAGGATCACATGTGAAAGGGGAAAGGGGGCTTTTTCACACAAATTATAGAAGCAGCTTTTTCATGTCATTGACAGCTTCTTTAGAAAGATGCAAGGACATTGCTAACTTTGCATTCAAAATGCTCCCTCTTGAACCATTTGTTTTAATTTTGTTTGAAGTGATTGGGACTAAAGGCCAATACCAGACTCAGCCCATGCTGTTTCATAAGGAACACTGTCCTGGACAGTCCCTTTAATCACATGGCTATTACAATATATGACAACAGAGGGGTGTAAGTATAGTGCTGCAGAAGTTGAGGTCACATCTGGGCTGTAGGACCTTAGTGTGTCCAACAGCCATTCTGTCAAATAAGGAAATACCAATGTTAATTCCTGGTATTGTGACATCACTGTGTGCATTATTTTTTTTTAGCTTTATTTATCATATTTATTGCTCCTATACTATGATATCACTCCATCAATTATAACTGTAATGTGATGTTACCGTGTTCTTTAGCTCTATGCTGTGACATCAATGTATGCACAATTATTTTTATCCCTAGTCTTAGATTAAAGGTCAGTCGTTTCTTGACTAATGTACCTCATTAGAAGAGAAAAAGAAAATGTCTCCGGCAATCCTGATGCTGTGAAATATAACAGATCCATTTTTAATCACTTTGAAGAGTGTTCTCAAATTGAAGGGAATTCCAAGCTTCCACACCATTTCAAGTAATGGTAATCATTTGTACTCTATAAACTTGCTCTAATTGCTAACCATAATAGGCTGTCCAGTGCTTCTGTTTATCCTGACACATTTCAAATGATTTCTATGGGTAAACTCTAATTCATTTATTTAACCATGTATTGATTTACGGCATAATCTCCTGTGAAAGATTAGAAATAAAGTGACACTCAAGTAGCAAGAAACTTCACTGTAAGCATTCAGATAATACATGTACAAACATCAACGATTATTATGATAACATATTTTTACAAATAAAAATATTAGAAAAACATTTTTCTGCAGATCAACCTTATTTAAGACTGGAATGATCCAGTGTTATGTGAAATTCACCATTTCAAGAGCCCACCTTGATTTTTTAAAGATGAACCAAAATGGTCAAGTGACCCTCCCAAAGCTATTCCTTATTAAACTCCCCTTTACAAGAGCCGACTCTGCTGGCAATTATTGGGTACAAGACATTAATTCCCGATAAATGCCTGCTTGTTAGAGGTGAGAACTGCATTTACATATGACAAGCTTCTTCTCTGTATGGGGACCAGTGATCACTACAGCAATGGCTCATCCCCATAGAGAATCATTGTTTCTGGGTAGCAAATACCTGTCACACACAATGATCTGCTGCCTAGAAACAATGATTTTGGTGTCTGCAGCACCGATGCATTCACCAAATGAAAGTTAGCTTGTTTATCAGGCCCCTTATTTGCAAAGAGAAGTACTGGAAGGTTAGTAGTGTTAATCATTCCACCATTTTTGTCCTGGAAATCAGCTCTCCACATATTGACTGTGATAGTGAGCCTATGATATGCTAGTGTTTCTATAGAGTAGCCAATCTGAGGAGGCAGAGCTACAATGGGGAGGGAGAGGTCAGTGGCCTGAACCATTAGTGAGACAGAAGGCGTGTCTCAGACTATTTCAGACTTCTTGTAGGCACTGCAATTAAGCTGTACTCGCAGATTACTTCTATGCCCAAATTGAGCTGACATAAATGTAGCCAAGCAGCTAATAATGAACAAAATAACTAGCAGGAAAGAATCACCTCTAGGTAATGATATAAATATAATTTGATTTGAATGATTGACTAGACAGTTGCTTAAGGGTCCATTCAGACTTCAGTAGAATGGGTCCGGATCCGTTCCGCAATTAAATTCATTTTCAATGGGGCCAGAAAAGATGCGGACAGCAGCACAGTGTGCTGTCCGCATCCGCATTTCCGGTCCACGGCCCCGGACCCAAACTTCCGGTCTGCAGCTTCGCAAAAAAATAGAGCATGTCTTCTATTAAGTGCCGGCGATGTGCGGCGTCAGTGTTTTGCGGTCCGCAATTTGCGGACTGCAAAACACTAAGGACGTCTGAATGGACCCTAAATTATATGGTAAGGAAAAACAGGAGGGTGGCAGCTCTCACCTGTTGAAGCTTGTAGTCATCCCACAGACGAGCACGGATGGTGCACCTGATAACAGCTGAACATGTAGAAAGAGGAAAAATCCAGCTCCAGTAGTGGGTGAGGTAAAAATAAGTTCCGTCTTTATTTCATTGATTAAAATCTCCAAGTCAGTAAGACAAGATCCAAGTCAGTAAGACAAGATTCATGCCAATATTGCCAACATTTTTCGGACCAAGTAGTATGTGAGGTCCTTCCTCATGTCTGTCATGAGGAAGGACCTCACATACTACTTGGTCCAAAACATGTTGGCAATATTGGCATGAATCTTGTCTTACTGACTTGGAGATTTTAATCGATGAAATAAAGACGGAAATTATTTTTACCTCACCCACTACTGGGCTGGATTTTTCCTCTTTCTAAATTATATGGTAGGTTTCGTATTATAAAGGATGCAAGACTGCAGTGGGCCCGATCCATACACGGCAGGTACCGGCTGCATGATACAGCCTACCGGCTGTATGATACAGCTGGCACCCGCCTGCACTAACACGGAGCGTCGATCGTACTGTATATTGGTGCTAAAAAAGCACCAATATATTAAAAGTTTAAATCACCCCCATTCCCAATTTTACATATAAAAATGTATAAACAATAAAAAAATAAACATATTGGGTATTGTCACATCCAAAAATGTCTGAACTATTAAAATATTTTAAAAAATTACAAAAAACATTACTAATTAGTCTATATTTATGATATGACAGCAAACTGCAATGCAGTTAAAGGGTTTGTTTCACTTCAGCAAATGGCATTTTTCATGTAGATAAAGTTAATATAGGGCACTTACTAATGTATTGTGATTATACATAATGCCTCCTTTGCTGACTTGATTTATTTTTCAATCACATTATACACTGCTCGTTTCCAGGGGTTACAACACCCTGCAATCCAGCAGCGGTGACCCTGCACATTGTAGGAAAATACACTGGCCTTTCTAGTGGCCGGAACTGTGTGAGTGCTCACAGACACACATGCGTAGCAGCTCCTATACCGGCCACCTCATATCTGCGCTGCAACGATGGCCGTAACCCCTGGAAACAAGCAGTGTATAATGCAATGGAAAAAGGAATCAAGCCAGCGATGGGGCAATATGGACAATCACAATACATTAGTAAGTAGCTTGTTTTAACGTTATCTACAGTAACATGCAAAAGTTTGGGCACCCCTGATCAAAATTACTGTTGCTGTTACATTTAAGCAAGTTAAAGGTGCAATGATCACCAAATGCATGCAGTTAAAGATGAACCATTATTTTCATCTTTTAGATATTTAAAATAACAAAAAAAGAACCCTGCATGTTTAGTAAAGCACCCCTTTTGGCAAGTATCACAGCTTGCAAATGCTTTTTGTAGACAGCCAAGAGTCTTTCAATTCTTGTTTGAAGGATTTTCATCTATTCTTCCTTGTAAAAGTCTTTCTGTTCTGATTTCTGGGCTGTCTTGCATGTACTCCTCTTTTTCAATGCAGATTTTCAATGATGTTCAGATCTGAGGAATGTGAGGGCCATGGTAAAACCTTCAGCTTACACCTTTTGAGGTAGTCTATTCTGAATTTTGAAGTATGTTCAGAATCATTATCGATTTGTAGAAGCCATCCTCTTTTCATCTTCAGCTTTTTTACAGCTGGTGTTATGTTTGCATCCAGAATTTGCTGGAATTACAATTCCAAAGTATAGGTGTTCTTTTTATGAAATCTGGTGTTCTTTTTTCTCCAAACATACCTTTGTCATTGAGGCCAAAGAATTCTATTTTAACCCCTTAAGGACCGGGGGTTTTGGGATTTTTGCGTTTTTGTTTTGCGCTCCCTGCCTTCCAAAAGCCATAACATTTTTATATTTCCGCTCACATAGCCATATGACGGCTTATTTTTTGCGGGACAAGTTGTACTTTTTAACGCTACCATTTATTTTTGCATGTGATGTAGTGGGAAACGGGAAAAAAATTCCAAATGGGGTGAAATTGCAAAAAAAGCAATTTCACCACAGTTTACTGGGTTTTTAAATTACAACGTTCGATTTGCGATAAAACTGACTGGTTAATTTTATTCTTCAGGTCAGTACGAATCCGGCAATACCTAATATGTATAGTTTTTCTTGCGTTTTGATAGTGAAAAAAAATTAAAAGTGGGAATTTTTTTATTTTATTTTTTGTCAGCCATGTTTTGACCCCTATAACTTTTTTGTAATTATGCGTATGGAGCAGTGTAGGGGCTCATTTTTGCGGGAGCAATCTGAACTTTTAATTGATACCATTATGGGGTGCGTATGATGTTTTGATCACTTTTTATTCATTTTTTTAGGAAATGAAGCGTCCAAAAATGGCGAATTAGCCATTTGGACGCTTTCTTTCCGTTTTTATGTTTACCGTATGGTGAATATTTTTAATAATATTATAGTATGGGCGTTTTCGCACATTGCGACACCATTATGTGTAATTTTTTATTTTTTATTTATTTTATTTTCATTTTGGGGAAAGGGGTGATTTGAATTTTTATATTTTTTTATTTAATTTTTATTTTTAAACTTTTTTTTTTTTTTACCACTTTCTTATAGTTCCCATAGGGAACTATAAGATGCAATCATCAGATTGCTATTCTCATATATTCCAATGCAATAGCATTGGAATATATGAAAAATCACATATTTCCTATGGAGCCTATTACAGTCATAGGCTCCATAGGAATACTATGTAGTACCCTAGGTTTCATTCACAGAAACCTAGGGTACTACATGCATGCTCCGGCTCCCCCTTGTGGCCATCAGGGAGCCGGGCAAACCAGTGAAACTTTCGGTTTTGCGCGATCAGATGCCGTGGTCAGGATTGACCACGGCATCTGAGGTTAAATGTCGCGATCGGCATCGCTGCCGGTCGCGGACATAACTGCGGGTGTCAGCTTGATGAATCAAGCTTTTACCCGCAGCTCGGGCGCCCGCTCCGTGCGGGAGCGGGCGCCATCTTTAAAGTGCGGACGAAGGGCGTACATGTACGCCCTTCGTCCTTAAGAGGTTAACCTCATCGGTCCACAGGACTTTTTTCCAAAATGCCCCATGCTTCTTTAGATGTTCATTCACAAACTTCTGATGCTGAATTTTGTGGTAAGGATTAGAGATGAGCGAATCGAATGAGACAAAGTGGAATTCAATTCGAATTTCAGGAACGAATGCGAATTTCCTCACGCTTCGTGGTAACGAATCGCAATTTTTCCTAAAATGGCGGCCACACATGTGAAGACTGAGGACATGGGACAAGGAACTCTGGGAAGGCGGGATCACCAACATTGGCATGCATGCATGCAGCCAAACAGCAGCCAGCCCTGTGATGTCACAGGCCTATAAATACGGCAGCCATTTTAGATTCTGCGATCTTACAGTGTTCTGAGTGCAGGGAAAGATGTGAGAAGGCACTAGGGACAGCAATTGGAAAAACCTCACTGTGAAAAGACCCCCTGAAAAAATTTAATAAGTACAGGGAAAGGATAGGGAGGAATCTTTTCACAGCATCTTGGTGCAGGGAGAACGTCAGTGGTGAAAGCGTTTAGTGGCGCATATCATTACATTACAAAAATAAATATATGTACGTAGTTCACTGTTGCTGTTGTTTGCGGTAAAAGCGTTTAGTGGCCTATTTCATTGCAAAAAGAAAAATATATACGCAGTTCACATCAGCAGTTATTTGGTGTTAAAAGCGTTTACTGATGTATTTCTGTACTACAATAAAAATATATATGCAGTTCACTGTTGCTGTTATTTGTGGTGAAAGCATATAATGGCCTATTTCAGTACAAAAAGAAAAATACATTCGTTGGTTTTAGGGGTGTTTTAATTTATTTTCTCAGAGAAGTACCAGGCGATGCACAGAGGAGTGGCAGAGGCCTAAATTTTTCTGGCACTGGCAGAGGTTGCAGCAGAGTAAGGGCAATGGGACAGCAGGAGTCGCAGTGAAAGGCCTGAGCTCTCTGTGTCATCTAGCGGTCGTGTCTCGGTCATCCACTTCATCCCAAGTGACTTCAGACACCCCCAGCTAACATTCGTTGGGTTCGTCAGACACAACCATTAGTTGGCATGGCCCTCGAGCAGGCAGTCAGGCCGTTGAGGAAGACATCAGTGACATGCAGAAACTACTAGACGATGATGAAGTCGATGACTCTGTCATTGTGCCACTCTTTGTCCTATTCATGCTGCTACTGCCTCCAAACGCTGTCATTGTGCCAGTCTGTGGCCTACTCATGCTGCTGCCACCTCCAGACACTGTCATTGTGCCACTCTGTGTCCTACTCATGCTGCTGCCACCTCTAGACACTGTCATTGTGCCACTCTGAGGTCTTCTCTTGCTGCTGTCACATCCACACTCGGCCATTGTGCCATTCTGTGGCCTCCTCCTGATGTTGCTGCTGCCGCCACCTCCACACTGTCATTATGCCGTTCTGTGGTCGCCTCATACTGCTTCCACATTAGGAGACCCTGTCATTGGGCCACTCTGTGGTCTCCTCACGCTGCTTCCACCTCACCGCTATGTCATATGTCCGCTCTGTGGACTACTCATGCTGTTCCCACCCTCCCCACTTCATGACTGGCCCATTATGTTGGCTTTGGGCTTGGCTGACATCATCATTTATTTGACCTTTCTTCTGATCTGTCAGAAGCAAGGAAAAATGAGATGCACAACGGATCCTGTTTCTGTGGCAGCTGTAAGGTCTGTATGGTCCCATCAGAATAGGCTTATAATTTGGTAGCCAAAAGCATGAGTGGGTATAAAACACAGAAGACATGCAAATATTCCATTTACATGTCAACTCTGTTTTAGATCTACTCCTGTTTTTCTGGCATGATACTTGATAGGCACAGTTGCATGATACTTTATAAGCACAGTGTTCTAGACCCTATAAATGCACTCTGCAGTCCTTTTTTAACGCGATTTGCCACAAATAAATTCGTATCAAAGCAAATTTTTCAGGAAAATTTGGCAGACCGGTCAAATTGAATTTTTAAAAAATTTGCTGATCTCTAGTGAGGATGCCGGAGATGGTTTTCTTCTAATGACTTTTCCATGAAGGCCATATTTGTGCAGGTGTCACTGAACAGTAGAACAATGCACCGCAACTCCAGAGTCTGCTAAATATTTCTGAAGGTCTTTTGCAGTCAAGCGGGGGTTATGATTTGCCTTCTCCCCTCCTCCATTTTTCTTGGTCTTCCAAACCTTCTCTTGGTCTCCACTGTTCATTTTAACTGCCATTTCTTACTTACATTTCGAACGGAGGAAATGGCGACCTGAAAATAGTTTACTATCTTCTTTTAGCTTTCTCCTGCTGTGTGGGCCTCAACCAGTTTCATTTTCATAGTGTTAGGCAGCTGCTTAAAATAACCCTTGGCTGCTGTTTTTTGGGACAAGGTAAGAAGAGTCTGGGTATTTTTAAATCTTTCAAATTTACATCACTTGGCCTTTTCTAATAATGATTGTACACAAGTCTTAACCCTAACAGGCTATTTAAGGTCTGAGACAAGATTATCTGAGTACTCAAATCTCCTTGGGTTCCCATAGTTTGGCAAAGTACTCCTTTCCTCTTTTTACTCTGAAATACTCTGAAAACCAGTTGTAGACTTGAACACCAGGGTACACACTGACTGAAAGTAGTAGAGATAATTTTCTGTGCCACAGCTAGTGAATATGTAATTGACCAAACCTTACTTACTTGAAAACAGAGTAAATTAAATCAATGTAAGAAATCATGGGGCATCTTAAAGGTCACGTGTTTTAATCCTGTCAAGCAAAACCACTATTCTACATTATTCTAACACCACAGTCCAGGGTTAGATGCAGATGCAATTGAACATCAGAGAATAGATGCTGAGAATACAATGAACCATAAGTTAGAGAGCCTAGAAATACCCCTAGCATCCAGTGCACAGAATGTGTCACATATCTCCATAAAACATTTTGTGTTTGGATAGCTTGATGAAGTGAATGCAGAGTATGCAATACTTGCTTTTTATTAAAGTCCTTTTAAATTGTACCTGTTAAAGAATACAAGTACTGAACAGAACCAAGCTACACTGGTATGTTAACAAAATGCCTTAGTGAATGTATAATTCATAAAGATAACACCAAGACATCATAGTATATACAACAGTAAAGATAATTGACATCAACTGTGCGCAAAATCTTGTAGAACATTTGTATTAATTAAATGCAAAGTTTCTAATATGATTCATAAACATAACTTCATTTCTATATCTTTGCAGGTTTTGCAACCATCATTAATATCACTTTTGCTTCCATAGTTTATATTTAAGGGCAGCATGATTGCACAGCTCAGTGGTCTTCATGTTTATAACTCTAACAAAAAGAAAATCCAAATACACTGCTGATCTCCCATCTTTCAAGTGTTATTTACTTGGTTTAAGTGTATTTGAGATTAGAGTTGGAAGGCAATGATATATTACATTAGAACATAGATCTCAGGAGAAACTGAGTTGCAGAGGCAAGCCATAATCAGCACTTTGGAGGCTGTGGAGAACTATCTTGTTACCTGGTCACTCCAGCTGTTTACACTGACACTTTCATGCGCTCCTTTCCTTCTATCATGATCAGGAAGGGAAAAATTTGATCAGGAGTGATCAGGAAGAGTCAAGACAACTACAAAATGTTGACTGCGTTCATATACTTATCCATAATGGAACAAATATAGGTACATGTAGAATGGATATAAATATACATATTGTAGGTGCTGGGACTAAGGAATCTATGGGGAAAGTCGTTTATTGTGGAATTGATTTGAAAACTATCTCATTTGTATGCAAGTATTTCTTTTGTACCATTTCTGAAGATCCTCCAGTTTTATGTTCTGATCCTGTAGATTTCTCTAGGAATGTGGTCCACGTTTAGCAGAGCAGCTATTAGGTAGCAATTTAAAGTAGATCATCTAAACTTTGTTTTCTCAAGGACTAATGAGATGCATACTAACACCAGTGTAATGGCGGATTGAAAGAATTAACACGTCCCAGATTAGGACAGAAACCATGCTGTTTTCTGCCTATTAACCTAAACTGAAGGGAGATGTCAAAATATTTGTTAAGTTAATTCCTTTTCTCAGCATGCATTATATTTTGTAGTAGGCTCCTCAGTGAATCTTTTTACTGTCCCAGACAGTGGTACTCTTTACAGCTATCTGCAACAACGTTATCAGATGTCAAGTAATTAGCTTCAGACGTGGACACAGCAATTATAAGGAGGTTTCACTTACTAATGATGGATCGTTAAGTTACACTCAACCTACATTCATGCAAATTTTGGTTACAGAAACCTGTACAGACACACTGGCATATAATCTCATAATAGTTAACTGTCCATGGGCCATGGTTCTTCAAAATGATGCTGGAAACACAATCATTCATTGAAACATAGAGTGATGAGACCAGACGGTGCAATGGGGATTATTTTTAAAGTGTTCCTCTAATTACCATTAGTGATGAGCCTGCATGCTCGGCCGAGTATTGGTTCGGCTTGAGCATCGCTATGCTCGGCGCTCGGCTTTATTCGGCCGAGCACCATGTGTATTCGTCGCATTGCTCGAGTCTCCTCCCCGCAAGTTTGGCGCCTTCTAAGCAGCCAATCAAGGTCGAGGTAAGTAATTCCCCTCAGTGTAAGGCCATAGCCATGTTAGCTGTAAGCCTTACACTGATTGGCTGGCCGGAACACGTGATACCATTTCATATAGGAGCTGAGGTCCGGCGCTTAGCTCATTCAGCATCAGGGAGAGCAGACAGTAGGCAGGGACAGATAGCGTTTTGCTCTAAACTTGCAGATTTTACTCAAAAAACCTTATTGAAAGACTTAACAGTCCTTTTACGGACTACAGTGTGTGTTTGACAGCAGTGCAGCACCTTTTTTTTTTTAAGACAGGCATCACCAGGAAGGGACAGATAGTGCAGAGCTTGAAAATCGCTTTTTTAACTACCCAAACTTCTAAAAGACAGACAGATTTCAGATTAGTGACATCTACAATAAGCCATCATAAAGCAGTGTGTTGGGCAGATATAATAAAAAGGGGCTTATTCACTACAGTGTTCCTTGGTACTGAGATATACACTGCACCATCATAAAGCAGTGTGTTGGGCAGACATTATAAAAAGGGGCTTATTCACTACAGTGTGCCTGGTACTGAGATATATACTGCACCATCAGAGAAATCATTTTTCTGGGTAAAT
Organism: Bufotes viridis; assembly: GCA_033119425.1. Taxonomy (NCBI): domain Eukaryota; kingdom Metazoa; phylum Chordata; class Amphibia; order Anura; family Bufonidae; genus Bufotes; species Bufotes viridis. The sequence goes on along the minus strand of CM065590.1, from coordinate 269,468,163 downwards.
TAACCTAACTTGTGCCACATCTGTGTGTGTGTTCAATCCGCAACCGTTATATTAATTACTCCAGAAGAGAGTGATTTATATTTTGGGCATAGTTATCTAGTTTTGGCCACATCTGTCTGTGCGTTTAGGCTGCAACCATATATACAGTATTTCCGCAGAGAATACATTTTATTTGGGACAAATTTGTATCCAATATAGAACTACATCCAAATACAGTGTGTATATTAAAAATTACATTATCTCTGGCCTAGTATAGTGCCCAAAATCTGTATTTTTCTGCATCTAGTACATTACAGCAAGCCAATACAGTGTGTATTGTCAAAATTACTTTATCTCTGGGCTAGTGTTGTGCCGAAAATTTGGATTTTTCTGTATCCAGTACTGTCCTGCATCAGAAAACTGTGTCTTTAGCAGACAGTAAAACAATCTGCGCCACATCTACAGACAAAACCATTAATATGAAGAAGGTGAGCACAAAGAGAGTAGTGATGAGCGGGAGGTGCCATGTTCGATTTCGCGATACTTCATAAATATTCGATTGAATATTCGTCATATATTCATTGAAATCGAATATTCATCATTATTCTATATATTGTGAATGTTACGCAAATTTATATTCGCATTGCGAATTAAACTTAGAGCTGAGTTCCTAATGGTTGTATTGCTAGAATTGACGAAGATAACGAATATCATGAATTAGGCCTATATTCTCAATTTTCGTTATATTCTAGCAACAACCATTAGGAACTCAGCTCTAAGTTAAATTCGCAATGCGAACATATACTTGCATTGCAAATTCAACTTAGAGCTGGGTTCCTAATGTTTGGCTTGCTAAAATATAAAGAAGATTGAGAATATAGTGCTATATTCGTGAATTCGTGATATTCGTTATATTCTAGCAATACAACCATTAGGAACCCAGCTCTAAGTTGAATTCACAATGCGAGTAATTCAGGTTATATTAATCGCATTGCGATTACAACTTAGTCAAATTTGTGAGATCGTGATTCTCACATCCGACAGTACATTTTAGCATGGAGGCGTTCCCATGCACACGGGAAGTCGGCAGAAGCGGCTACGGGCATTGACTGGAGTGGGCACGGAGCCAAGAATCCTCCGGACAGGTAAGAACAGCTTTTGGGAAGTGGGAAGACAACCAGAGAGCAACAAAGATTAACAACTTAAAAAAAAAAAAAACGAATATTCGAAATAGCGAATATATAGCGCTATATTCGCAATATTCGTGAATTTGCGAAGTGACGATATTCGCTAAAAAAATTCGCTATTCGAATATTCGCGCTCAACACTAAAAGGGATGGGGAAGTGGGCGTAATGCTGATGGTGCAAGCAGAGGCCATGGCCCTGGGCGTGATGCTGATGGTGCAAGCAGAGGCCGTGCCCCTGGGCGCAATTAAACTGTGCCTGCTGCCAGTGCACCAGAAAAATCCACATTACCCAGCTTGATGTCCAACTTAGCTAGGCGGCGATGGACAACAGTGTCCAAGTCGGACCAGTGCGAACAGGTGGTCGGTTGGATTGAAGAAGATAATGCTTCCAGTCGGTTAAGCACCACCCTCTCTTCCACGAAGTCCAGTCTCTGTAGCCAAGAGTCTGGTCAACCAAATCCTCACTCTGATCCTCCTGCCTCCCACAATGTCATGTCTGACCAAATAAGTGATCCCACACTTGGATATTCACATGACCTCTTTTCATCGCCAGTACTTGGTTTGGCTCTCTCGCCAAGCACGCTTGAAGAGGTACCTGAGATATTATGCCCTGATTCCCAACCTCTTGAGTCTCAAGAAGATGACGGTGGTCAGGAGGATGAGCAGAGTGAGGAAGTGGAAGAGGAGGTGGTGGACGATGAGGTCACTGACCCAACATTAGAAGGTGAAAAGCCGAGCGAGGACAGCAGTATAGAGGGGGATGGATCCGTAGCACCGCAACAGTATGGAAAAGGCAGTGGGGTTGCAAAAGGGTGATGTCAGCCCACACTAAACAGGCCCGCATCCGTTACACCAAGCACCCACATGCGTAAATCTACCCTGCCAAGAGGTAGGTGTTCCGCAGTATGGCGCTTTTTTGAGGAAAGCGCAGACAACAAAAGAGTGGCAGTTTGAAACCTGTGCCGTACCAAAATGAGTCGGGGCGTTAACACTAGCAACCTCACCACCATCAGCATGATCCGCCACATGGCATCCAAGCAACCTATTAAGTGGGCGGAACCCCTGGGTCCACACTCTGGGTCTGTGGGTCCCACCACTGTCTCCTCTTCCCCTGTGTTACGCACTGTTGGCCAATCCCCTGTTGGCCAATCCCCTTGCCCTGCACCTGGAACTTTGCATGAACCGTACATCCACTTCCCTGTCCCAGCGTAGCATCCAAATGTCAATAACACAGGCATTTGAATGCAATCGTAAAAACCCACCCACACAACTACAGGCCATAGCACTAAATGCGCAACTTTCGAAATTACTGGCCGTTGAAATCTTGCTATTTAGGCTTGTGGACACTGAGGTCTTCCGCAGCCTGATGTCAGCGGCCGTCCCTGGGTACTCAGTCCCCAGCCGCCACTATTTTTAATGGTGTGCCGTGCCTGCCTTACACCAACATGTGTCCCAGAACATCACCCGTGCCCTGACCAATGCACTTACTGGGAAGGACCACCTCACCACGGACACATGGACAAGTGCTGGAGACCGGGAGTAAGTCATACCCTGGGTTGGCACAGGTGCTACCCATGCCCAGGATTGTGGGCCCTACGTCCATCAGGGTCTCCGCCAGCAGCTATGTTACTCGCTCCAACCCCACTTCTCCTCCTCCTCCACTTCCACCTCCAACAGCAGTCAGCCATCAGTCGCTAGCTGGAAGTAGTGTAGCACTGTTGTGTGTAAGCGTCAACAGGCCACGCTGAACTGATCTGCTTAGTGGACAAACAGCACACTGCCGCAGAGCTGTGGCAGGGTATAAGGGACCAGACCGAACTGTGGCTCTCGCCACTCAACCTACAACCAGGCGTGGTTGTCTCTGACCATGGCCGTAACTTGGTGGCGGCTTTGGAGCTTGGCAATCTGACACACATTCCATGCCTAGCCCACGTCTTAAACTTATTGGTTCAGCGGTTTGTCAAAATCTACCCCAATTTGCAGGAGCTACTAGTGAAGGCGCGCCGCTTGTGTGCTCATTTCCGAAAGTTGTCCACAGCTTCAGCCGGTCTGTCAACGCTGCAGCAGCGCTTGCGGCTTCCATCTCACTTAATGTTGTGCGACATGAGCACGCAGCGGAACTCTACGTTCTACATGTTGGCCAGGCTTTGTGGGCAGCAGAGGGCAGTTGTGGAATACCAGCTGCAACATGGTCATCACCTTTCCAGTCAACTGCCACTATTCACAAGCGAGGAGTGGGCATTGATGTCAGACCTATGTGAGGTTTTAAAAAACGTTGATAAATCCACACAGATGGTTAGTGGCAATAATGCTATTATCAGTGTAACCATCCCACTGCTGTGTCTACTCAAACGATCACTGCTCACAATTAAGGAGAATGCTTTGAATGTGGCAGATGAGGTACTGGGGGAGGAGATGACAGAGGGTGATAGCCAGACCTCCCACAGTTCGTCCTCTCAGCGCGAATTGGGCCATAAAGTGGGGGAGCAGCTGAAGACACTTGCCTCTGCTACAGAGGCTAGTACCCATGGAACTTTAATTCCATCGGTTCAGCGTGGATGGGCAGAAAAGGAGGAGGAGGATGAGGGTATGGAGAGTCATCCTGAAGTTGACATCGACGTCTTGCCCATTGGTACTCTGGCACACATGGCTGACTTGATGTTAGGCTGCCTTTCCCACGACCATCGCGTTATACGCATTTAGGTAACACAGATCACTGGGTGTTCACCCTTCTCGAGTCTCTCGAAGCCGCTACAAAGAGAACTTCTCATCTCTCATTCCTGTGGTGGAGAGGATGAATAAAACTGTGCAATACCAGAAGATACTTGTTGACAGATTGCTTCAAAATTTTCAATCTGACAATGCGTCCGCCAGAGTCCGTACTTCCTTTGGCAACCGAGGAAGGGAGCATCCAAGGCCTGGATTGCCCCTGACTTCTCCACTCCACCAGAGGAAAGCTGAGCAAATGAGGAACAAAAACACAATTTTAATGTATGCTTTATAATGTACTCAATCCACAACATTCAGATGCACCCTTTTCACCACAAAAAAGGGCATATGTTTAAATCTTGTTTTCTCATCCGCCTCCTCTTCCGCCTCCTCTTCCATACAGAATATATATGCCCTCACTATAATGTTTTGTAGGGTTCGCTCACTTTAGGCCCTCACATCCACTTTTTTATACGTTCTACTCACCTGTAGGCCATCCCTGCAATGTTTTATGGGGTTCATTCAGCTTCAGGCCCTCACCTCCAATGTTTTATACAGTCTGCTCACCTGTAGGCCATCACTGCAATGTTTTATGGGGTTCGTTCGGCTTCAGGCCCTCGTCTGTAATATTTTATACGGTCTGCTCACCTGTAGGCCATCACTTCAATGTTTTAAGGGGTTCGCTCGGCTTCAGGCACTCACCTCTAATGTTTTATATGGTCTGCTCACCTGTAGGCCATCACTGCAATGTTTCATGGGGTTTCCTCGGCTTCAGGCCCTCACCTCCAGTGTTTTATACGGTCTGCTCACCTGGAGGCCATCACTGCAATGTTTTATAGGGTTCGTTCAGCTTCAGGCCCTCACCTCCAATGTTTTATACAATCTGCTCACCTGCAGGCCATCACTACAATGTTTTATGGGGTTCGCTCGGCTTCATGCCCTCACCTCCAATGTTTTATACGGTCTACCACCTGTAGGCCATCCCTGCAATGTTTTATGGGGTTCGCTCGGCTTCAGGCCCTCACCTCTAATGTTTTATATGGTCTGCTCACCTTTAGGCCATAACTGCAATGTTCTATGGGGTTCGCTTGGCTTCAGACCCTCACCTCCAATGTTTTATACGGTCTGCTCAGCTGTAGGCCATCACTGCAATGTTTTATGGGGTTCACTCGGCTTCAGGCCCTCACCTCTAATGTTTTATACGGTCTGCTCACCTTTAGGCCACCACTGCAATGTTTAATAGGGTTTGCTCACCTTCAGTCCCTTACCTCCAATGCTTTATATGCTCTGCTCACCTGTAGGCCAATACTGCAATGTTTTATGGGATTATCTCACCTTCAAGCACTCATCTCTAATGTTTTATATGGTCTGCTCACCTGTAGGCAATCACTGCAATGTTTTATAGGGTTCGCTCAGCTTCAGGCCCTCAACTCCAATATTTTATATGGTCTGCTCACCTGTAGGCCATCCCTGCAATGTTTTATGAGGTTTGCTCACCTTCAGGCCCTCACCTGTAGTGTTTTATACAGTCTGCTCACCTGTAGGCTATCACTGCAATGTTTTATGGGGTTCTCTCGGCTTCAGGCCCTCACCTCCAATGTTTTATATTGTCTGTTCACCTGTAAGCCATCACTGCAATGTTTTATAGGCATCGCTCACCTTCAAGCCCTCACTACAATTTTTTTATAGGGTCCGCTCACCTTCAGGCCCTCAACTATAATGTTTTAGAGGGTAACCAGCAGGTCCTTGCTCCAAATGTTTTTAGGGTTCACCAGCAGGCCATCAATCATGATTTTTCAAGGGTGTGTTTGATGCCCTCCTTTATGTGTAATAAAGGGTGTATTGGAGTACCGGTTCCTCCTTCTAATTTTTGCCAGCCCTTTCACTTAGTGCATAGGCTTTATGAGTGTAGCAGTGTCCCGGAACAATTGAAGCACCATGTGAATGAGGCCCTTCTTTATGTGATATACAGGCTGTATCGGAGTGCTTCTTCCTTGTAATTTTTGCCAGCATTTGCACTGTATATACAATTGAATATACAGGAAAGAATGTTTCCAAACAATTTTACCTCTAGAAATGTATTTTATTTTAGGGGGTGGGGGGGTGGGGGGGGGGGATTTTGGGTGTGATTTTGTCGCTATGTAAAAGTGGCAGACAATTGGTACAATATGCTTCCCAGCAGCGACATTGGAGTCCAAGATGCACCCAGACATGGTCCCCATGCTGTTTCAGATCAATTTCGGTGGTGTTTCTGTCACTTTCTGACCTTTTCCGATGGACCAGGCACCCTCCCATCATCAGAGCATGGGGTGCCTGGTTGTCTCCCATTGACTTCCATTATACTCGGGTTCTCAGCCGTGCGCGCAAATATCGCTATGTGTTCGGACCGAGTACCCGAAAACTTTGGTTCTCGATTATCACTAATTTTCCATCTCCCAACTGATCTGTGGAGATATGTTAGTGCTTGTTGGTTTGAAGAGTATGGCATACTGGTACTTTTAATAATAATATCAATGTGCTATACTCTATACTTTTTCATACAGTTACCTCAGCAATTGTGTTGTAGTATTCCATGTCAGATTAGGACCTAGTTAATTGGACATGTTAATAAAACAGCTTTCACACAAATATCCTTGTAAGGGGCTAAAAAAATACAGGCCCGCATTTAATAAAATAGTTGTTTAGTATGCCAGAACAAAAGAAAGGTCATTGGAATTAATTGTACTAAATCGGTTAAAAGAAATGTCCCTCTGAGCACATTTGTCATTTTGGACTGTCCTAAAATTAAATATTTGCATACTATGAGGTGACAAGGAGACATAGACTTGTACCAAAATTTGTCCCAATTTCTGCATTAAGAATGATTAATCTTAATGCCCAGCCATGCTTCCTCAAAGTACAATGCAACCACATTTTCAATTTAAGGTAAGCATGGCATAATAATTTTTTTCTCAAAAAACTGCTGCAAAGCTCTTGATAAATTTTATTAGGAAACAATATTAAACGTTTGTGTTTTTTCTTTAAAGGTATAGCAAAGCACCAATGGATATTGTTATTTGCATAATTGTTGAAGCATCAAACCCCTTAAACCAGGGGGTAAACAGGAGCCAATAGAACATGGAAAGAAATTGGAGGATCTATCAATATAAAATATTATTTTCTTAGAGATTTATGCCTCTTTACTATCAACCAGCAATGACAGCATGGTTAGGAGGAGAGCACCAGGATCCTAGGCTCATTGTCCCTAAATCATCAAAACACATAAGAGTACAGAGCATCAGAAAGGACTGACATGCCTATTTTCTTTATATACAGCATATATCTAAAGCTAGATTTTGGGTTACAAGGTCAGAACAAGGCCATTGGCAGATAAAGCACATTGTACCCCACCTCTTGCAATAGAATCAATACAAAATAATAGTGATTGGCTCACTGTCAGTGGACAATTAATGGGAGCAACCATGGTGGTCTATGGAAGTGAAGGGTTTATGGGAACATTTTGGAGGAGTGGTTTACTCACCTCATCATGTTTTAGATTTTTCTAGTGCCCCAATAACTTCTCTATAACTAAGCTGGCAGTAGGTGAGAATATGGACAATAAAATTATGTCCATTAACACAATGGTATAGTCCAGCTTACATTCATTACAAGCACTCACATATACAGCAAATAGACACACATAAGTTCACACAACACAATTTTCAGTGGTGACATAAGATTATGAGATCCGAGAAGAGGTGTAATAAGTAGAGATGAGCGAACATTTAAAAAAAGTCCGTTGTTCGGGGTTCGGGTGGTGGTTAATTGCGCATCCCGTTATGGATTCCACAATACCGCATATGGAATCCATAAGGGGCGGCTGCCACCAACCCGAACTGTAGAACAGCTGAAGGACCTGGCGTGATGTCACTGTCATGTGATCAGTGCAGGGGGCGTGGCTCAGCACGGGATCACCCGAACCCCGAACAACGGACTTTTTTTAAATGTTCGCTCATCTCTAGTAATAAGCATTGTCCAAACATTTTTAACATATGAGAGCTATTTATACCATTAGCATACTGTTTTTTTTTACCCCATATAGTGCATAAATTCTTCATCACAAACCAATATTAATGAAGACCATAGGCATGACCCCATAACAAATAAGTACATACACCATGTCAGACTGAAATTAATTACAGGCACCAGAATAGACCCCAGAATAAATAGAGACAACAGACCAGTCCCCCAATAAATACAAAGCAGGCAATAAATTCAGAACCTACTGCAGAATAAATACAGTTCCCCGACCACCCCTCCAAAATAAATACAGACCCCAGACTAGATGTCATAAATAAATACAGACCCTAGAATCAATACACATCTTAGACCAGATACTAGAGCAAATACAGACTCCCAGACCCTGAAATTAATACAGACCCCCCAAAATAACTACAGTTAAATAAATAAGAATTCGGAGCAGATCCCCTAAATAAATATAGACCACAGATCAGACTCCCTAATAGAGACCCCCAGAAATACAGACCCCAGAATAGGCCTCAATATATACAGACCCTCAGACCTGATCTTAGGGTAAATACAGAGCTCAAACCTCAGAATTTTTTTTAGACCCCTTACAGTTAAATAGCACAGCTAACACTCCTCCTCAGGGAGCCTTGCTGCACTGAACCCTTGGACTTCCAGACCTAAATAGATATAGTCATGTATTCATTTCTGTGCAGGTCCCTCTTTGCTATAGAGATCAATGGACATACCAGGTTCATAGTGGATACAGTTAAAACATGATGAAAATGAGATATGCATACATTCTGACCTAGGCAGTAACATACCCCACCCACCTCTCGTTCCAGCCCTGTTGGGTTAAATTTGGTATATTATATGTAGAAATGAGAGAATCGAAGCTGACAAAATGGAATTCGATCCATATTTCTGGAACAATTCGATTCGCAATGAATGCAAACGAATCGCATTTTTCCTAACATGGACATGGAGAAAGGAAGTATGGGAAGGTGGGATCACCCAGACTGACATGCATGATGCAGCCAATCAGCAGCCAGCCAGCCCTGTGATGTCGAGCCCTATAAATAAAGTGGCCATCTTAGATTCAGAAATTTTCCAGCATTCTGAGCGCAGGGAAAGATGTGAGAAGGCGCTAGGGACAGCAATTGGAAAAACCTCATTGTGAAAAAAAAAACTGAAAAAACTATTTAGAAGTGCAGGCAAAGGATAGGGAGGAATGTTTTCACAACATCTTAGTGCAGGGAGAGACGGCAGAATGCGCTAGGGACAGTGCTAGAAAAGCGATTTATAAGTGCAGGGAAAGATTATTTGGGGATCCAAAGAGCCATTATGCAGCTCTGTCATTCCAGCAATTTGTTCTTGGGGTACAAGTGTATGCTATGTTAAAAAAAAGCCTTTAGTGGCTTATATCTGTGGAAAAAGTAAAATATATATGCAGTTCACTTCTGCAATTATATGGGGTAAAAGCGCTTAGTGGCGTATTTCAGTACAAAAAAAATATATATATATGCAGTTCACTTTTACAGCTATATGTGTTGAAAGCATTTAGTGGCATATTTCATTACAAAAAGAAAAATATATTCTCAGTTCACTTCTGCAGCTCTATGTGGTGAAAGCTTTTAGTGGCGCATTTCAGTAGAAAAAGAAAAATATATACGCAGTTCACTTCTGCAGCTATATTTGGTGAATGTATTTGGTGGCGTATTTCATTGAAAAAGACAAATATATATGCAGTTCACTTCTGTAGTTGAATGTGTTGAAAGCGTTTAGTGATGTATTTCAGTCCCAAGAAATGTATATATACACAGTTCACTTTTGCAGCTATATGTGGTGAAAGCATTTAGTGATGTATTTCAGTACAGAAAGAAAAATATATACGCAGTTTACTTTTGCAGCTATATGTGGTGAAAGCCACCAATGATTAGAAACAGTTAAATAGTGGCACTACACATATCCAAATAATGATGTCACAAATGTTCAACTCCTATGTCCACTCACACATCAGGAGGTCAGCAATTGTGATACGGTGGTGCTCTGTCAAATAGCAGTCTTGACAATATTTCCCATTAAACAAAAGATCATGACAGCACTTACCATTCCATTACGATGATCACCATAATGTATATCATCATAATGGAATGGTGATTGCCGTCATGATCTTTTGTTTAACGGGAAATATGTGGTGAAAGTGTTTAGTGACATATTTCAGTACAAAAAGAAAAATATATACATAGTTCACTGTTGCAGTTATTTGCAGTAAAAGCATTTAGTGACGTATTTCAGTACAAAAAGAAAAATATATTATCAGTTCACTTCTGTAGCTATGTGTGGTGAAAGCGTTTAGTGGGGTATTTCAGTACAAATAGAAAAATATATTCTCAGTTCACTTCTGCCGCTATGTGTGGTGAAAGCGTTTAGTGACATATTTCAGTACAAAAAGAAAAATATATAAGCAATTTACTGTTGCAGTTATTTGCGGTAAAAGATTTTAGTGACGTATTTCAGTACTAAAAGAAAAATGTATACGCAGTTCACTGTGGCAGTTATTTGCGGTAAAAGCGTTTAGTGGCGTATTTCATTTAAAAAAGAAAAATATATTCTCAGTTTACTTCTGCAGCTATATGTGGTGAAAACGTTTAGTGGCGTATTTCAGTAGAAAAAGAAAAATATATATGCAGTTCACTTCTGCAGCTATATGTGGTGAAAGCTTTTAGTGGCGTATTTTATTACAAAATAAAAAATATATTCTCAGTTCACTTCTGAAGCTATATGTCGGTGAAAGCGTTTAGTGGTGTATTTCATTACAAAAAGAAAAATATATATGCAGTTCACTTCTGCAGCTATATGTGTTGAAATCGTTTAGTGGCCTATTTCAGTACAAAAAGACAAATATATATGCAGTTCACGGTTGCAGTTATATGGGGTTGGACCAAAAGAGAAGTAGGCACGATTAAACACATCTTTTGGTCCTGCCCTAAAATAAAGAAACTGTTAAAAGACCTAAACGATCTAATACACATTATCTCAGGAGAAAAGAACACTTTAACTCCAGAATTACTACTCCTAAATATTGGCCTAGAAAAATTCCCAACAAATATAAGAACACCTATATGCCACATCACAATTGCTACAAGGCTATCAATAGCCAGATCGTGGAAATCCACTCATGTTCCTAATATTACCGATATAATAACGTCAGTTTCAACAAATCAGGTGGCAGAACAAGCGTTTGCCAGACTACTTGGGAGAGGACATAAATGCCAAAAAAATTGGAAGAGCTGGCTCATTCATTTCCCGAACAAAACATAACACACCAACATAATACTCATCACAGCCACACAATTGATGGAGATGGCTTGCGTCTGGGGCCGGGGAGAGAGAAGAGAAGGAATAATGAGAGAAATGCAGAAAATCACACAGAAGAAACCACAGAAGAAAGAAGACGAGGAAAAGCATCAATACTCATTTTCTATAAGCAATTACGAAATGATACAATGCAAATTCCGCTCTGTCAGGCAGAACAAATATTGCGAAACATAGCAACCTATATCGTTTATGCTATGTAAATGTCTTGTTTAATTTAATTTTGAGTATTTAATTTGAATGCAACTCTAAATGTGTCAATAAGATTTACTTTTGCTTTGTTCAACCTATTTCCTAACGAAGTAAACTAATAATTTAAGTCCAGAGTCGCAACAAAAGAAATGCGACTTCAGGACTCAGCTAAACTGCTATTAAATCAAATACATTGTTATTAATTCTTTCTTTTCTAAATTTCATGTTTGTTACAATTGAAAATCTCAATACAAATCATTTTAAATGCAGTTATATGGGGTAAAACCGTTTAGTGGCCTACTTCAGCACAAAAAGAAAAATATATACTTAGTTCACTTCTCCAGTTATATATCGTGAAAGCGTTTAGTGGCATTTCTCCGTACAAAAGAAAATTATGTACGCAGTTCACTTCTGCAGTTATATGTGTTGAAAGCGTTTAGTGGCCTATTTCAGTACAAAAAGATATACGCACTTCATTGTTGCAGTTATTTGTGGTGAAAGCGTTTAGTAGCCTATTTAGTTGCAAAGTCTGTTGTGTAAAAGTAGAACAAAATTTGGGCCATCTCCTCATGCTTAACTCACAGAAAAAAGATGCACCACATGGATAAGCAACTGACAACACTGGCTAATCCCTCACTCTGGTGTTAAAAGCTGAGAGATTCGCCAATATTTCCAATCAGGAACATATCGGAGCCCCTTTAGGCACCACTACACGGTATCTCAGCATGTCATGGGGTCCTACCACTAGACTACCTATGGTGTGTGAACAAGGTCTGAACAGGTATTAAGTAGCCTACAGCCCCATCCCACTCACCTGCACTGCAGGACCAACAATGCAATGGGGAACACATAAGGCCGCAAGCTACACCTACAACAGACCATGTGACACCGGCTTCCATGTTTATATATTTTCATCCGCACATGTTTTATTTTGTGTAGGATGTTTGTGTGGTGCTTGTGGTTCGCGCCGGCATCCTCCATTGTATGCAATTTTTGCTGGGGATAGCCGTTCGCTGCGAACCACATGCGGAGGAACTGCCCCCCCAGTTAGAAACACGCCACAGTGTTTGGGGTCTGGAGCAGTCCCACCCAGTTAGGCCACGTTTATTTTTGTGATCCATCTCCTCATGCTACCAACTCCAGACTCTGTCATTGTGCCACTCGGTGGCCTTCTCCTGATGCTGCCAACTCCATACTCTGCCATTGTGCCACTGAGTGGCCTTCTCCTGATGGTGCTGCCTCCACCTCCAGACTCTGTCATTGTGTCACTCGGTGGCCCTCTCCTGATGCTGCCAACTCCAGACTCTGTAATTGTGCCACTTGGTGGCCTTCTCCAAATTCTGCCAACTCCAGACTCTGTCATTTTGCCACTCGGTGGCCTCCTTATACTGCTGCCACTTCCAGACTCTGTCATTGTGCTACTCGGTGGATCTCTCCTAATGCTGCCAACTCCAGACTCTGTCATTGTGCCACTTGGTGGCCTTCTCCTAATGCTGCCAACTCCAAACTCTGTCATTGTGCCACTAGCTGGCCTTCTCCTGATGCTGCTGAAGCCACCTCCAGAGTCTGTCATTGTGCCACTCGGTGGCCTCCTCATACTGCTGCCAACTCCAGACTCTGTCATTGTGCCACTCGGTGGCCCTCTCCTGATGCTGCGAACCCCAGACTCTGTCATTGTGCCACTTGGTGGCCTTCTCCTAATGCTGCCAACTCCAGACTCTGTCATTTTGCCACTCGGTGGCCTCCTCATACTGCTGCCACCTCAAGATTCTATCATTGTGCCACTCTGTAGTCTCCTCATGCTGCTTCTACCTAAACACTATGTCATAGGTCCACTCTGTGGACTTATCATGCTCTTCCCATCCTCCCCACTTCACGACTGGTCCACTATTTCGGCTTTCGGCCTGGCTGACATAATCATTTATTTGACCTTTTTTCTGCACTGGAGGAGATTAAGGAAGGAAAATGGGCGCACAACGGATCCTGTCTGTGTAGCAGCTGTAAAGCCTGTATGGTCCCATCAGAATTGGCTTATGATGTGGTAGACAAAAGCAGGAGTGAGTACAAAACATAGAAGGCATGTTCCATTCACGTGTCAGTTCTGTTTTAGATCCACTCCTATTTTTTTTTGGCATTAGCAATACTGATGGATTATTGAGCAAATGCTGACCGAGTGAACGCTGATGCTCCACAGACAGGGTCCATTTTTTGTGGGATAATGTTCTGACGGATCAGAGGAAGGGAAAACTAATCAGTGATGTCAACACAAACTTACTGCTGACACCCTCTCCACTCTGTCGGGAGGGCTCTACTTGTATAAGCATTTAATAGAACAGGTTCTGTAGACATCTATGTGAAATCAGCTGACGAGGGTGTAAAAGGACTGCGCTTCTACTTGACGCTAACATCAACCTGTAAGGCTGAGTTGATACTTCAGTTATTTGGTCAATTTTGGCCCAGTGATTGCCCAATAAGTATGCAGTGATTCTAAGAGCGACCCCTGTCATCTGCATGTCATACTTACTCACAGTATTATTTCACTACCACAGCAGACACCCTATGCGTGTTACTGCAAGGCACAGTGTTCTACACCTCTATACAGGCTCTCTGCAGGCCGGAATAGCCATTTTTTAACATAATTCGCCGCAAATAAATTTGGATTGAAGCAAATCTTTTCGAAAAATTTGCCGAACCTGCCGAACCGAATTTTTGAGAAATTCACTCATCTCTAATTATATGATTCACAGAGATATCAAATTATCAGATCTAAAAATAAAGAACATTTTATAAAAGCTGTGCAAAATGTCATGGTCAAAAAAGTAATAATAGAAAATGCTTGCATTTAATTAAAAGGATAATAACTTTAATAAATATTTTTCTTCATGTTTGTCAATTGGTCAAATTATATCCTTACATGCTCTAAGATACTGGATAGCATCCCAAACCAGAAACACTAGTTACCACAACAGATGCCTAATATGTACCAGAAGTAGTTGCTTTTTACATTCTTAAGTTCTCAAATTCTGACACACATTTTAGGGTTAGAAATAGTCTATTGTATTAAAAAATATTTATATTCTTTTGGTATCTAGGAACAATCCATCTCATATTCATTAAAAAGTATTTGAATAAACCCATTCTGTTAGAAGAGAATGAACTTGGTAACATGGATAACAAAGTGCTCTCAGTGACATTACTAATAGAGGTATTTAAACCCCTTCAGGACCCTGCCATTTTTCACCTTAAGGATCAGGACATTTTTTGGAAATTTGACATGTGTCACTTTATGTGGTAATAATTTTTGGAACGTATTTACTTATCCAAGACATTCTGAGATTTTTTCTCGTCGTGACACATTGTACTTCATGATAGTGGTAAACTTTAGTCAATATTTTTCATTTTTATTTAAAAAAAATACAAAATTCACAACTTTCCAAATTTCAATTTCTCTGCTTTTAAAATCGATAGTGATACCTCATATAAAAGTTATTACTTTATATTTCCCATGTGTTTACTTTATATTTAGATTATTTTGTGAATGCCATTCTATTTTTTGGGACGTTAGAAAGCTTAGAAGTTTATAAGCAAATCTTGAAATTTTTCAGAAAATTTACAAAACCCAATTTTTAAGGACCAGTTCAGGTCTGAAGTCACTTTGTAAAGCTTACATAATAGAAACCATACAAAATGACCCCATTTTAGAAACTACACCCCTCAATGTATTCAAAACTGATTTTAAAAACTTTCTTAACCCTTTAGGTTTTCCAGAATTATAGAAAAATATAGATGAAATTTTTTGGGCAGATTTTCCATTTTAATAAATTTTTTTCCAGTAACAAAGCAAGGGTTAACAGCCAAACTAAACTCAATATTTAATGCCCTGATTCTGTAGTTTACAGAAACACCCCATTTGTGGTCGTAAACTGCTGTACGGGCACACGGCAGGGAAAGGAATGCCATATGATTTTTGGAGGGAAGATTTCACTGGGATAATTTTAAGTTACCATGTCACATTTGAAGACCCCCTGATGCACGCCTAGAGTAGAAACTAAAAAAAAAGACCCCATTTTGGAATCTACGGGAAGGCATCAGGCTGCCTTCCCTGCCATTGGGTCCCTGTCGCAGGAGGGTGGGGACCCGATGGCCACCCTGGACCCGGCAGGATATCGCACGTGCCACGGTCAGTGATGACCGCAGCAGTGCAAGGGTTAATGCGCCGGCATCAGTGTTTTTACCGATGTCGGTGCATACAGCAGGGGTCCAGCTATCAGTGACTGACGGACCCCTGCCGGTCAAATGAATCATGCTATACCTTTGGGATTTGATGTGAGTGTTACGACCCATAGAGATGGTTTATTAAATAATTTGTATACTCTTGTACAGTATGTGTTACCTGGTAAAGTTTTTCATTGTGTATACTGTATCTTATTTTAGCCATCCTGTGATTATTTATGTATTTTATTTTGTTGTAGATAGTCATTAGTAAAGATTAGAGATGAGCGAATGGAAGCTGACAAAGTGGAATTCGATCTGAATTTCTGGACAAATGCAAATGCGAATTTCCTCGCGCTTCGTGGTAACTAATCGCATTTTTCCTCAAATGGCTGCTTCACTTGTGAGGATATGGAGAAAGGAGAAAAAAAAATGAAAAAAACCCCGAAAGAATAGGGAGAAATCATTTCACAGCATCTTAGTGCAGGGAGAGAGGTCAGAACAGGTGCTAGGGACAGTGATAGGGAAAACCTCATTGTGAAAAAAATGCGATTTACAAGTGAAGGGAAAGATTATTTGAGGATCCAAATAGCCATCATACAGCTCTGTCATTCCAGACATTCTTGGAGTGCAAGTGCTATATTAAAAAGCCTTTAGTGGCTTACATCTGTGGAAAAATAAAAATAAATACGCAGTTCACTTCTGCAGCTATATGTGGTGAAAGAGTTTAGTGAAGTATTTCAGTACAAAAAGAGAAATATATCCGCTGTTCACTTTTGCAGTTATTTGCGCTAAAAGAGTTTACTAGCCTATTTCAGTACTACAAGAAAAATATATACGCAGTTCACTTTTGCAGTTATTTGCGCTCAAAGCGTTTACTGGCCTACATATTTCAGTACAAAAAGAGAAATATATATGCAGTTCACTTTTGCAGTTATTTGCGCAAAAAGTGTTTACTGGACTATTTCAGTACTACAAGAGAAATATGTATGCAGTTCACTTTTGCAGTTATTTGCGCTAAAAGTGTTTAGTGTCATATTTTAGTACTACAAGAAAAATATATACTCAGTTCACTTTTGCAGTTATTTGCGGTAAAAGTGTTTAGTGTCGTATTACAGTACTACAAGAGAAATATGTACACAGCTTATTTTTGCAGTTATTTGCGTTAAAAACGTTTAATGTCGTATTTCAGTACTACAAGAGAAATATATAGACAGTTAATTTTTGAAGTTATTTGCGCTAAAAGTGTTTACTGGCCTTTTTTAGTACTAGAAGAGAAATATGTACACAGCTCACTTTCGCAGGTATTTGCGTTAAAAGCATTTAGTGTCGTATTTCAGTACAAAACGAGAAATATATATGCAGTTCACTTTTGCAATTATTTATGCTAAAAGCGTTTACTGACCTATTTCAGTAGAAAAAGAGAAATATATACACAGTTCACTTCTGCAGGTTTTTGCGCTAAAAGCGTCTACTGGCCTATTTCAGTACTACAAGAAAAGTATATACGCAGTTCACTTTTCCAGTTATTTGCGCTAAAAGCGTTTACTGGCCTATTTCAGTACAAAAAGAGAAATATATACGCAGTTCACTTTTGCAGTTATTTGTGCTAAAAGCGTTTACTGACCTATTTCAGTACAAAAAGAGAATTATATACGCAGTTCCCTTTTGCAGTTATTTGCGTTAAAAGTGTTTACTGGCCTATTTTAGTACTAGAAGATATATATGCAGTTCCCTTTTGCAGTTATTTGCGCTAAAAGTGTTTAGTGTCGTATTTCAGTACTACAAGAGAAATAGATACGCAGTTCACTTTTGCAGTTATTTGTGCTAAAAGTGTTTAGTGTCGTATTTTAGTACTACAATAGAAATATATATACAGTCCACTTTTGCAGTTATTTGCGCTAAAAGCGTTTACTGGACTATTTCAGTTTAAAAAGAGAAATATATACGTAGTTCACTTTTGCAGTTATTTGCGTTAAAAGTGTTTACTGGCCTATTTTTAGTACTAGAAGATACATATATGCAGTTCACTTTTGCAGTTATTTGCGCTAAAAGTGTTTAGTGTCGCATTTCAGTACTACAAGAGAAATATATATGCAATTCACTTTTGCAGTTATTTGTGCTAAAAGCGTTTACTGGCCTATTTCAGTACAAAAGGAGAAATATATTCGCAGTTTACTTTTGCAGTTATTTGCGCTAAAAGTGTTTACTGGAGTATTTCATTACTACAATAGAAGTATATACGCAGTTCACTTTTGCAGTTATTTTCACTAAAAGCGTTTACTTGCCTATTTCATTACCACAAGAGAAATATATACACAGTTCACTTTAGCAGCTATTTGCTTTAAAAGCGTTTAGTGTCGTATTTCTGTACTATAAGAGAAATATATACACAGTTCACTTTTGCAGTTATTTGCGCTAAAAGCGTTTGCTGACCTATTCCAGTACAAAAAGAGAAATGTATTCACAGTTCACTTTTGCAGTTATTTGCGCTAAAAGCGTTTACTGGCCAATTTCAGTGCTAAAAGAGAAATATATACGAAGTTCACTTTTGCAGTTATTTGCGCTAAAAGCGCTTACTGGCCTATTCCAGTACAAAAATAGAAATATATACGCAGTTCACTTTTGCAGTTATTTGCGCTAAAAGTGTTTACTGGCCTATTTGGCTACAAAAAGATAAATATATGCGCAGTTCCCTTTTGCAGTTATTTGCGTTAAAATTGTTTAGTGTCGTATTTCTATACTACAAGAGAAATATATACGCAGTTCACTTTTGCAGTTTTTTGCACTAAATGCGTTTAGTGTCGTATTTCAGTACTACAAGAGAAATATATACACAGTTCACTTTTGCAGTTATTTGTTGTGACAGCGTTTAGTGGCCTATTTCAAGACAAAAAGAAAAATATATAAGCACTTCACTGTTGCAGTTATTTGTTGTGAAAGCTTTTAGTGACCTATTTCAGTACAAAAAAAGATATATATTCGTTACTCTTAGGGTTGTTTTAATTTGCTTTTAAATTATTTAGTTCAGCTAAAAGTATGTCAGACAGAGAAGTGGCAGGCCATGCACAAAGGAGTGGCAGAGGCCTAAATGTTTCTGGCGCAGGCAGAGGTCGCAGCAGAGTAAGGGTGAGTGGCAGCAGGAGTCTCAGCGAGAGGCCTGAACTCCCGGTGTCATCTAGCAGTCATGTCTTGACCAGCAACCCAGCAGTTCTGGATTGGTTAGCTCCCTCATCAACTTTATCCCAAGTGACATCAGACACCGCCAGCCAACAGTCGGTGGGTTTGTCAAACACAACTAAATTAGTTAGCATGGCCCAGAAGCAGGCCCTGTGCCTTCACCTGTCCTCAATCTGCCTCTGTCCTTTGCTGTTCCCTCAGCCACAGAAGTATTGTATGCTGTTTGCTCAGCTCCACTATACAGCGAGGACGAGCTATTAGAGGACAGTCAGCAGCTACTGCCCAGCAAAAATGTGGAGGAGACATCTGCCGTTTCCTCCACTAGGTGGGCAAGTAGTGATGAGGATAGTGGCGTAGGAGGTGGTTTTGCGAGCGGTCAGGCTGCTGACCAGAAGACCGTTAAGGAGGACATCAGTGAAGTGCAGACACTACTCGATGATGATGAATTCGATCGCACTTGGGAGCCGGGTGCAGAAGGGGTCTTCATCATCAACAGGAGAAGAGGGTGGAAGCTTGCCCGTGATGTAGCGGCTGAGCCAGCAAGGTGGTAGTATGGCAGCAGGGTGGCAGAAGTGGGAGGTCGGGAGCCAAACATGCCCAGGGTAGACCACCTGCTTCGCAGCACCTTACCTGCCTGGGAAGTAGTGAAGAAGGTGTTCACAGAAGCAACAGAGGTAGCAGTCAGTCAGTGCGGACTGTTGGGTGAAAAATCACCTACTCGGTGGTGTGGCAGTTTTTTGTTAAGCCGCCAGAGGTGGTGAACATGGCCATGTGTAGAATCTGTGGGCAAAAGTTAAAGCGTGGCCAGGGTGCCAATGTTGGCACCACTTCCCTGCTCCAACATATGCAGCGTCCTGATGCTCCTGCTCCTCCTCCTCGTCAGTCATTCCGTCAGAAATCGTTCAATGGCACACAAGCTGAATGTGCTCCTGTCCAAGATGCTGGTGCTCCAGTCTCTCCCTTTCCAGATGGTGGACTCTGCACCTTTCAGAATACTGATGGCTTTTTCCGAGCCGAGGTGGAGAGTCCCAAGCCATCAGCCCTGCACAAATATGTAGAACAGAAGGTGGGCCAGTCCTTAAGCCTGTCGGTGTCTGCTAAAGTGCACGGCAGCGCCGATATGTGGAGCTGTAACTACGGTCAGGGACAATACATGTACTTTACAGCCCACTTGGTAAATGTGATTCCTGCACAGCCACACCACCAACTTGGCCAGGTCACTCCGCTTCTGCCTTCACGTTGTCACGCTGTTGGTCCTGCGACAATGTCTGCCTCGGCCTCCTCATTCTCCACCGTGTCCTCAGCCTCCACTGCAGGGACAAGTCACAATGCCCCTCCAGCATATCACATGTGCAGGGCACGGTGTTGTCACGCTGTTCTACACCTGGTTTGCCTTGGCGAACAAAGTAACACAGGGGAGGATTGATGTGATTTATCAAGAAATCGAATCCTGGCTTTCTCCGTGACAACTGAAAAACATCAGGCATTGATTGTTGGTGACTGACAACGGGAAGAACATGGTGTCGATGCTGCGTCAAGGAAGGCTGAGTCATGCTCACTGCATGGCACACATGTTCAATCTGGTTGTCAAGCAGTTCCTGAAGTCTTCCACCCATCTGTAAGACATCCTAAAAATGGCCAGGAAACTTTGCATGCACTTCAGCCACTCGTACACTGCAAAGAACACCCTCCTTGAGCTGCATTGGCAGAACGGCATTCCCCAACATAGGCTGATATGCAACGTTTCCACCTGTTGGAATTCCACTCTTCATATGTTGGACCGACTATACGAACAGAGAAAGGCCATCAACGATTTCTTGATGATCCAAGCGGATATGAGTACTCCCCTTTGTAACTTCGATGTCAGCCAGTGGCAGCTTATGCGTAACACCTGCCATTTGCTCAGGCCCTTTGAGAACACCACGTTATTTGTCAGTCGCCAGGATTACGGGAAGAATGACATCATTCCACTGCTTCATGTCCTGGAACAGATGGTGGTAACAATGGCTGGTCAGGGAACCGGAGACTTAGTGCCTAGATCTCATGACGCGAAAAATAAATAGGTGTGGGACAGCACCATCGGCGGCCAGATGGCCGGTAGTCTAGGATGTGGCGGTGCCCGCGATGTCAGGTCCTGACCTGAAGAACCCCTCCAATGGTAACAGATGAAAGAAGATCGCAGCACTCCAAGGTCTTCTAGTTTTCAAAGTTTATTCCACCACGTGAATGCGATGTTCGAGCCAGGGGGTCTTTATCAAGCATCATTGCTTGATAAAGACCCCCCCTGGGTCGAAACGTCGCATTTCACGTGGTGGAATAAACTTTGAAAACTAGAAGACCTTGGAGTGCTGCGATCTTCTTTCATCTGTTAGATCTCATGACCACATGAGCCCTGTGGGGGCTGAACTGGAAGAGGAGGAGGAGTGGGAGGACGACATTGGAGCACAGGCAATGTGTAGAGAAATGGTGGTTTTTATATTCAGCTGACAGGAGAGGAGGAGCAGGAGGAACCGGAGGAGCTGCAGGGCGATGAGGAAGACGAGACAGAGGACCCAGAAACACGTGGCAGTATGCAGTGGAGATGGAGGCAGGGAGTCTCTCCGAGTCACTTGCACAAATGGCCTGATGAATGCTCACTTGCTTGCGTAGTCACAGCTGAATTGTCACCAGTCAGCAGAGGGATGACTTCTGGCTCTCCACCTTGTTGGATCCTCGCTACCGGTCCAAATTGGGGGCCTTTTTTAAACCCGCTGAGAGTGAGGAAAAAATGAACTACTATAGAGACATCATATATAGTCAGTTGGCAGCTGCATACCTGCACCATCGCCCATCTGCTCGCAGATATGATCGGGGGGAGAGTCCCAAGCCATCAGCCCTGCACAAATATGTAGAACAGAAGGTGGGCCAGTCCTTAAGCCTGTCGGTGTCTGCTAAAGTGCACGGCAGCGCCGATATGTGGAGCTGTAACTACGGTCAGGGACAATACATGTACTTTACAGCCCACTTGGTAAATGTGATTCCTGCACAGCCACACCACCAACTTGGCCGGGTCACTCCTCTTCTGCCTTCACGTTGTCACGCTGTTGGTCCTGCGACAATGTCTGCCTCGGCCTCCTCATTCTCCACCGTGTCCTCAGCCTCCACTGCAGAGACAAGTCACAATGCCCCTCCAGCATATCACATGTGCAGGGCACGGTGTTGTCACGCTGTTCTACACCTGGTTTGCCTTGGCGAACAAAGTAACACAGGGGAGGATTGATGTGATTCATCAAGAAATCGAATCCTGGCTTTCTCCGCGACAACTGAAAAACATCAGGCATTGATTGTTGGTGACTGACAACGGGAAGAACATGGTGTCGATGCTGCGTCAAGGAAGGCTGAGTCATGCTCACTGCATGGCACACATGTTCAATCTGGTTGTCAAGCAGTTCCTGAAGTCTTCCACCCATCTGTAAGACATCCTAAAAATGGCCAGGAAACTTTGCATGCACTTCAGCCACTCGTACACTGCAAAGAACACCCTCCTTGAGCTGCATTGGCAGAACGGCATTCCCCAACATAGGCTGATATGCAACGTTTCCACCTGTTGGAATTCCACTCTTCATATGTTGGACCGACTATACGAACAGAGAAAGGCCATCAACGATTTCTTGATGATCCAAGCGGATATGAGTACTCCCCTGTGTAACTTCGATGTCAGCCAGTGGCAGCTTATGTGTGACACCTGCCGTTTGCTCAGGCCCTTTGAGAACACCACGTTATTTGTCAGTCGCCAGGATTACGGGAAGAATGACATCATTCCACTGCTTCATGTCCTGGAACAGATGGTGGTAACAATGGCTGGTCAGGGAACCGGAGACTTAGCGCCTAGATCTCATGACGCGAAAAATAAATAGGTGTGGGACAGCACCATCGGCGGCCAGATGGCCGGTAGTCTAGGATGTGGCGGTGCCCGCGATGTCAGGTCCTGACCTGAAGAACCCCTCCAATGGTAACAGATAAAAGAAGATCGCAGCACTCCAAGGTCTTCTAGTTTTCAAAGTTTATTCCACCACGTGAAATGCGATGTTTCGGCCAAGGGGGGGTCTTTATCAAGCATCATTGCTTGATAAAGACCCCCTGGGTCGAAACGTCGCATTTCACGTGGTGGAATAAACTTTGAAAACTAGAAGACCTTGGAGTGCTGCGATCTTCTTTCATCTGTTAGATCTCATGACCACATGAGCCCTGTGGGGGCTGAACTGGAAGAGGAGGAGGAGTGGGAGGACGACATTGGAGCACAGGCAATGTGTAGAGAAATGGTGGTTTTTATATTCAGCTGACAGGAGAGGAGGAGCAGGAGGAACCGGAGGAGCTGCAGGGCGATGAGGAAGACGAGACAGAGGACCCAGAAACACGTGGCAGTATGCAGTGGAGATGGAGGCAGGGAGTCTCTCCGAGTCACTTGCACAAATGGCCTGATGAATGCTCACTTGCTTGCGTAGTCACAGCTGAATTGTCACCATTCAGCAGAGGGATGACTTCTGGCTCTCCACCTTGTTGGATCCTCGCTACCGGTCCAAATTGGGGGCCTTTTTTAAACCCGCTGAGAGGGAGGAAAAAATGAACTACTATAGAGACATCATTTATAGCCAGTTGGCAGCTACATACCTGCACCATCGTCCATCTGCTCGCAGATATGATCGGGGGGACCCTCTGCGCTCACGTTCCACTGCTATGGCTGCTGGAGAGTGGTGGGGTGGCAGGAGCAGTACCAGCTCCATGAGCAGCAGCTTGAGTCTGCAGTCGCTGATGAGCATCTTTCTTTATCCGCATAATGAAGAAACTATTTACTAGCAGCAGCAGGTAGACCTGGAGCAGGACCTGAACCAACAGGTTGTGGTATGCTGCAACCCAACAATGAAGATCCACTGGACTACTTGGCAGTCAAACTGGATTTGTGGCTGCAACTGGCTGAGTTTGCCCTGGAAAAGCTGTCCTGCCTGGCCAGTAGTGTGGTATCAGAGCAGGTATTTAGTGCGGCAGGGGCCATAGTTACCCCAAGAAAAAGTCGCCTGTCCACTCAAAATGTGGAGAGACTGAACTTTGTCAAGATGAATCAGGCCTGGATCAGCCAGTATTTCCAACCACCAATGCTTGATGCATCTGATGAGATCATCCATGCCGACTCACCCAAACCGTGACAAAAGAGAACGGTTTTGTCTAGCTATCTGACTCAG
This sequence comes from Bufotes viridis, assembly GCA_033119425.1. Classification (NCBI taxonomy): domain Eukaryota; kingdom Metazoa; phylum Chordata; class Amphibia; order Anura; family Bufonidae; genus Bufotes; species Bufotes viridis. The sequence goes on along the minus strand of CM065590.1, from coordinate 269,444,102 downwards.
TTATTACTCTGATGCTGCCACTCGTCTGATGCCACACATCTGATGCCAAGTGCTCTTTCTTTCACTCACCTTCGTCAGCGGGTACTGGTATTGCCACTATTTGCCATTATTTGTCACCGGGTCGCTTTGTGGTCTACTGATGCTGCTGCTGCCATCTCCACACTATGTCCTTGCCACTCTGTGGTCTCCTCCTGATACTGCTGCTGCTGCCACCTCCAGACTCTGTCATTGTGCCCCTCGGTGGGCTCCTCATACCTCCGCCAACTCCACACTCTGTCATTGTGCTCCTCGGTATCCTTCTTCTGATGTTGCTACTGCTGCTTCCGCCACCTCCAGACTCTGTCATTGTGCCACTCGGTGGCCTTCTGATGATGCTGCTACTGCTGCTGCCGCGACTTCCAGACTTTGTCATTGTGCCACTTGGTGGCCTCCTCATACTGCTGCCAACTCCAGACTCTGTCATTGTGCCACTCGGTGTCCTTCTCCCGATGCTGCTACTGCTGCTGCCTCCACCTCAAAACTCTGTCATTGTGCCTCTCTGTGGCCTTCTGATGCTGCCGCCACCCCCACACTGACAATTTTTCCTCTCTGTGGCCTCCTCCTGATGCTGCCGCCACCTCCAGACTGTCATTGGGCTACTCTGTGGTCTCCCCATGCTGCTTCCACCTTACCACTATGTCATAGGGCCACTCTGTGGACTTCTCATGCTGTTCCCACCCTCCTCAACTCATGACTGGGCCACTATTTTGCCTTTAGGTCCAGCTGACATCATCATTTATTTGACCTTTCTTCTGATCTGTCATAAGGAAGGAAAAATGAGACGCACAACGGATTCTGTCTGTGTAGCTGCTGTAAGACCTGTACGGTCCCATCAGAATTGGCTGATGATTTAGTAGCCAAAAGCATGAGTGGGTACAAAACACAGAAGACATGCAAATATTCCATTCACGTGTCATCTCTGTTTCAGATCCACTCCTGTTTTTTTTGGCATTAGCAATACTGATGGATCATTGAGCAAATGCTGACCGAGTTAAGGTGGATGCTCCACAGACAGGATCCGTTTTTTGTGGGTCATTGTTCTTACAGATCAGAGGATGGGCAAATTAATCAGTGACATCAACACAAACTTAATGCTGACACCCTCTCCGCTCTGTCAGGGGGGCTCTAATTGTATAATCGTTTTATAGAACAGGTTCTGTAGACATCTATGTGGAATCAGCTGGCGAGGGTGTAAAAGGCATGCACTTCTTCTTGACGCTAAAATCGACCTGTAAGGTCCAGGACCTGTAACTTGAGTTAGTTGGTCAGTTTTGGCTCGTGACTGCCCAAATAAGTGAAGTGTGCAGTGATTTTAGGAGGGACGCCTGTCATCTGCATGTCATACTGACTCACAGTATTATTTCACTACCACAGTAGACTCCCTATGCGTGTTACTGCAAGGCACAGTGTTCTATACCACTATAAAGGCTCTTAGCAGTCAGGAAATAGACGTTTTTTAACGCAATTCGCCGCAAACATATTCGTGTCCCAAAAGTAGGATGTCCATCTTGTGTGTTATAGGAATATCCCTTTAATCTATGCATTTGATTAGTGACATTTGACAATTACTCTCTTAAAAAGGTTGTCCAGCCATTTTTAAGTAATGACCTATCCTCAAGATAGCCCATCACTAGCTGATCAGCAGGGTTCTGGCACCCCTGCTGATCAGGTGTTCTGTCTAGCTCTGTCCCTGGAGGTAGGCGTCGGAACTACACTGCGCCCCTAACATTTTGTCATGGTTCCAAGGGAACCAGGGCTGGAGGTCGGCCTCAACTGATGTCAGAACTTTGGGCCAATGAGGACATGTCCCAGGGCTCCTGAAAGTCATGGCGCGGGTGGTAGCTCCACCCACTTAACAGTAGTGATGAGCTGCAGGGGCAATATTCGAATTCGCGATATTTCAGTGAATAATTGTCAGGAACTTGCAATTATTTTCTTGATTGCGAAAATTGGCAATGTAATATGCGCGTATTGCGCGCACAATACAGGCGTGGGTCACTATTACTACATTTTTCAAGATGCTAGAAGTTTCCTGAGACTGGAGAAAATGGTTGGCACGGCAGAACATTACAATAGCTTTTTATGCAGATAGAGTGCTCCGATATATTCGTGATTGTGCAAATAGGCAATTAATGATGTGCATATTTTGTGCAATACGTGAAACTTCACATTTTAGCAGGTCTGACTACATATTAGTGATTGGTGCACTAAGTATTGTTGTGAACTTGCTTTGTAACTGTAGCATGTATGTATGGACAGCAGGAGTACACAGGGCTGGGACAAGGTCCACAACCAACAGAGGTTGAGCTGCCCAAGTGCGCCCCCCCCTCCCGCCATTTAGATATGTATGTTTGTTATTAAGGAAACCAGATGGATCTGTTATGATTCCTATAGACTTCTACTATGATGTAAGCAAAACGGAAGGCCTCTTAAAGGCTTCCGTTTTGACCTCTATCTTATAGATTCCGTTATTTTTTGTTATAACCATGTTATAATGAAAAGCCATAACGCAATCCATAGCCCTAGTGTGAGCCCACCCTTAGGCTGGATTCAAACGTCCATGGAACACGGTCTGTGTGATCCTTGCCTGGATTTCTTCTGAGTGCAGGAGCGCACTGCGTAAGTGGTTGCTATGACGCCGTGCGTTTCCTGCTGCTGACCCAGTACAGTATTGCACTAGTTTGATCTATACGAGTGCATTACTGTACTGCGGCGGCAGCAGGAAGCGCACAGCATCATAGCAACCACGTACGCAGTGCGCTCCTGCACGCAGAAGAAATCCAGGCCGGTATCACACAGACCGTGTTCCACAGCCTTAGTTATAGAGCTACTGAGTGAGACAGATGTTTCAGAAGAAGGGATGCCTTTAACATACATATATGTCCTTGAGAAACCAATTTGATCCTAAAGGGTTAATTCAATCTGAATGAGAATCTCCTGTAAACTAAACTCTGTGTCCTGTAATTTCTCTTCTCTCTCTGCTGACTGTCCTGTCTGTCCCTTATCACTGCTGCATTGAACAAAAGCAATAGACTCAGTAGTGCTCTCTGCTCTGTGGTGACAGGATTCTTTAAACTCAAAGAATCGAATGAGTCTATAAGTAGGAGGCTCATTCGATTCTTTTAAAGGGAGTCTGTCAGCACATTTGAGCATATTAGACTAATCAAATAGCGTTATATGTGCCACTTTGAAGTTAAAAATGGTACCTTTGTTGTATATAACGGCGTTTTCTTTCAGTCAAAAAATTAACTTATAATATGTAACTTATAATATGAAGAATATGTAAATGCGGGCTCTCACGTGCCCAGGTCGGAGTCTCCAGCGTCCGAGCCCCAGGCGGCACCTCCTCCCTGGCTCAGATCCCCGCCCCGCCTCCTCCTCTGCCCGCCATCTGTGCGTTTTAAAGTTCAATCAGAGCCCGCTCCGGGGCATGCGCAGTGCGATGCCTACTCCTATTGCCGGGGGGACGCGACATTAACCGGCGTATGCGCAGGAGCTACTGTGATGCTGTGCCAGGAGTAGGCATCGCACTGTGCATGCCCCAGTGCGGGCTCTGATTGAACTTTAAAACATACAGATGGGCGGGCAGAGGAGGAGGCGTGGCGGGGATCTGAGCCGGGGAGGAGGTGCCTGCTGGGGTTCGGACGCTGGAGATGCTGCTCTGGGCACGTGAGAGCCCGCATTTACATTTTCTGCTGCCCAGAGGCTGGGGAGCTGGCCTGCGCCCTGAGGCTGGAGCCTCCCCAGCCTCTGTGTCGGCCCGGCCCTGCCTCTCTTCATCTGACGTTTGTCTACTGATACGAGCAGTGTGTCTGGTTCTTCTTGTCCTCTGATTCCCTGGGCCTCATATGGTGGGGACACCACTGGTTATCTGCTATATACCAATAGACAACCTCCATTAGGTACCTCATTATGTTCAATTGTTGGAGAAAAGCACATCAGTCAGGCTTTTTCTTGCCAGTAGCTGAAGTCGAGATGACAGTCCTGAAAAAGTATTCATACCCCTTGAACTTTTCCAGATTTTTTCATGTTACACCCATTAAATGTATTTTTTAAAGAACCTATTCTACAATCTAAATATCTATCAGGAACCCAACTCTAAAAGAACCGCAGGTTTCTAACCTGGACACCTTTTGGCCAAACTGTGGTGCAGAAAAAACAGGTTCCATTTTATCTGTCACTCCCATTTTGTTTCTGGTAGAACCAGATCCGGCCGAAGAAAAAAAAAATCACGATTTCCGAAATTGCTCAGTTTTAGCTAATGATGTCAACAGTGACATGGGGAATGACTACTGAGTATATGGAGCAGTCGGCCTCGTCTCGGATGTATGCCGCCAGGCAGCACCTCCTCCCCGGCTCAGATCCCTGCCCTGCCTTCTGCTCTACCCGCCATCTGTGCATTTTAAGGTTCAATCAGAGCCCGCGCCGGGGCATGCGCAGTGCGATGCCTACTCCTGGCACAGCATCGCAGCAGCTCCTGCGCACGAGCCGGCTAACGCCGGGGGTACGCGACAGTAACCAGCACATGCACAGAAGCTACTGCGATGCCATTCCAGGAGTAGGCATCGCACTGCGCATTCCCCGGTGCGGGCTCTGATTGAACTTTAAAACACACAGATGGATGGGCAGAGGAGGAGGCAGGGCGGGGATCTGAGCCAGGGAGGAGGTGCCGCCTGGGGCTCGAACGCTGGAGACGCCGCCCTGGGCACTTGAGAGACCGCATTTACATATTCTGCCGCCCAGAGGCTGGGGAGCTGGCCTGCGCCCTGAGTCTGGAGCCTCCCCAGCCTCTCTGTCGGCCCGGCCCTGGAAGTACATCACACTAGTGTTATTACAGTTTATACAGTTTGTCAAGTCCAAACTGTATAATCAAACACAGCTGGACTCAAATGGAGGTGTAGAACCATCTTAAGGATGATCCGAAGAAATGGACCGCACCTGAGTTAAATATATGAGTGTCACAGCAAAGGGTGTGAATACTTAGGACCATGTGATATTTCTTTTTTAATAAATCTGCAAAAATGTCAACAATTCTGTGTTTTTCTGTCAATATGTACATTCATGAGGAAAAAAATGAACTTAAAAGATTTTAGCAAATGGCTGCAATATAACAAAGAGTGAAAAATGTAAGGGGGTCTGAATACTTTCTGTACCCACTGTATATATAAGCTAACTAACTAACTAACTAACTAACTATCTAATGTAATGTGACACAGCAAAGCACAGAGCACAGCAATGACACTGCTGTCTCACTCAGAACTGCAAAAAACTGCAGAAAATGGCTGCTGGGGAGGTTCTTATATAGTAAGGGGTAGGCAACTTTCCTATTGATTGCTAGGTATGTTGTTAAGCTCAGACAAAGATATTGTAGCCTTCTCATTGGCCCACAAGCAAGAAGCAGGGAGGGATTATGGGTTCAGAGGGAAAAAAAAAGTAGAATATTTGCGAATACAAATATAGCATATGCAGGTGGCGGTGAATTTATTGTTCTCTGGCTTCCCCTACTGGTTCCTTAAATTATTGAAAACTCCCCTGGCTTTGTCTTTCTGGATTTGGTGTTGTGGCTACATTTTTGGCTTCTGGCATTTGGTATCTTATTGATCTCATTGTTCAGACTTTTTGGCATTTCTAGTTTTCTCATATGCCACAGGCTTTACCTGTTTTGAATTGTCCGACTGGCATTTTACCCTTTATCCATATAATGACTCTCTTTGTGTTTGTGTGTCGTTCCTTCAAGTACTGCAGTATAGGGACAATCATCCAGTTGTGTGGTCACTGCCTAGGGTGACTCTGCAAGTAGGTAGGGATAGTGGGTCCAGGCAGTTTTAGCAATGCACCATCCCTGTTTGTGTGTGACAGTATTCATTAAATTGACATACTGGAGTTGACACCGCTTGTCACTGCAGTGTTGCGCCCTTTGAAGTCATTACAATGTTGACAGTGCTCTGTAGCTCTTGACGTGGATGAAGCTACACAGGAAAGCTGATTGGTGGAGGTGTGGGGTGCCGGACGCATGCAGATCACCTAGTGATGGCCTATCCTGAGGTTAGGCCATCACTTAAAAATGGCTGGACAATCCCTTTAATGATTGCTCTAAAAATATAGGATGTAGATAAAATATCAAATTTACTTATTCGGCACAGTTAACTTCTGAATACTGCATCTTTTTCATTTAGAAATATTTTTTTTTGCAAAATATCAAATGTGAACCTACCCTAAGGGCTCAACACATATAAATTTGCACTGGCATGTTTTTACCACTTAAAAAACAATTCCCTTAACAATTCCATACTGCATGCAGTGTTTTTGTTTAGTTTTTTTTTTCTAAATTACTGTGTGAACCACATTTTTTTCTAACATTTTCCCCTACACAGAAGATGTAGCAAAAAATGCCACCTACTTAACCCTTTAAATATTTGCTACTATCAAAAAACACTTGTGTGTCCTGCATTTTAAATTGTATTTCCCATAGACATTCAGCTAACATCTGGAGCTGGCACACCAAAAACCAGTATGTGCAAAAATATGCAGCTAAAAATGCAAAATTGCACAAAAACACAGTTAAAATCCTTTGTATGAACCCAACCTTTTTGTGCAGAAAAAGAAAGTTTTTGTGGCAGTTTTTAATACAATATTTTCAACCAAAGCCAGAAGTGGATTCAAAAGGAAGGGATAATCTAAAGGAAAGATTTATACTACTTCCTGCATGATCCACTTCTGGCTTTGGCTAGAAAAAAAAAAGCTGCATCAAAGTCTGTAAATTATTATTTAGGGACCATGATGGGATTGCATCCTGTTGAAATTCTCTATCATCGTACCTGTATGACCATCACACCAGGTATGTTTTCATTACTCTCCCTATCACCTATTTAACATTGTCAGTAGTTTTGAAGGGGCCAGCCCCTCTACTAAATCACCATATCTGAAATACAGGCATCTATTTTATATTACATCTTACCCAAGATGTACATAAAGCATAAAGCAAAGTAGTTCATATAGCTAAAAACAAAATTGTTCCCTGCAGGTGCTGGTACAGTATGTGTCATCAACCCTTTCATTCTGGGACATTGGGGCTCAGAGTTTGTTATCCTTGTCAAACCCTCTTCCTCTGATACTGAAGAGAGGGACAGGATGGGGAATTCCCACGCACTCGTTTGTGAACATTACTCTGATTGTGTAAGAAGAAAGGGAGCCATGTACAAACTTATAGGTAAGGGAGACAAAGCTAACCTAAGCTGGTCATTAAGAGAAAAAAAGGGGTCTGCTTACCAGTGTTGGATCAAAAGAGGGGCACAATGTGGGTATAACGACTGAAAGGGGGCACAATGTGGGCATAACTACTTAAAGGGGGCACAATGTGGGCATAACTACTTAAAGGGGGCACAATGTGGGCATAACTACTGAAAGGGGGGCACAACGTGGGCATAACTACTTAAGCAGGGAAATGGGCATGTATAAATATGCATTATCAGAGTTAGAGGCATGGCTTAGTATTATAAAATTTGCTCCGGCACTCCACGTGTGCCGCTGCTATTGTCACTCCTTGTCAGTTTCAAAAGTTAGAAGGTATACTCCAATGTGTCAAAGGAGCTGCTCTATCCATTGCCTTCCTCTGAACTCAGCAGGCACAGAACTCTCTATTACAGGATATGGGGTCTAGTGTCTCTTTACTAATCTATAGCCATACACAAACTAATAATAGTAACAATATTCTTTATTTATATAGCACCAAAGTATTCCACAGCGCTTTAGTATTCCACAGTGTTCATGTACAAACAAAATAATATATTACACAGCAAAAAACAAGTAAACAATTAAAATAAGAGGAACGAGGCCTCCTTGCAAGAGCTTACAATCTATGAGGAGATGACAACATACCATATTTGCCTGCAATAATGGTACTTTCTAGTATTAGAGTATGACTACACTGGTGGTTGTGATCTGTTCGGGTCATGGCTAACTGCGGCCAAGAACCACGTGGCCAATTAGGCTGCAGCTCCCGGATATTTAACTAATGAAGGCCATAGGCGGTCTGTATTCTTAATGGCCGTATGGCACCTGCAATACAGTGATATCATTAAGAATTCAGACAGCCTATACAGTGCGATTTTCATTAGTTCAATATCAGGCAGCTGTGGCTTAATTGGCTGCGTAATTCTTTACCGCAACTGACCACAACCTAAACAGATCACGACTGCGCTTTGTGGTGGTCATATCGTTACGACACAAAACAGTATAAGCAGATTATGCACGTCACCATTGACTATAACTTCACCAGGACACTGCACCATCTCTGCAGCATAAGAGCCCTGCTAAAAGAACTTCCTAAATCTTGACTAACTGACCCTATGACTATAAGTAGTATTTTGGGATTAGCTAGAATAACAAGTACATGTACAGATTTTGAATGGAAGTTTAAAGGTTATTCAAGAACAAAGGAGCCAAATGGTCAGAAAGGTAACATAAGCTTTATTCTCCATACAGACTCATTTCATGTTTTGACTCTCAAGGACTAAACAATCTATGGAGCAGCAGTTTAACGTGGGTCACCACACACATTGATTGTGTTAGATATATTCCAATATTGAGTCACATCCTTGTTTTAATTTTATGTAAGCTTCCACATGTGCTTTAACAGATGAAAGATTAAATGAATATTTTCGTGAAAGCACTGGAGGAAGTATTCCATAACTCTCATGCTTTTATATCACTTTATACATCTAGACCGATGTCTAAACAGCACAGGTTAAGAACATATTGTTCTCTTTATTGAAATGCAGGTGGCTTCCTCATGTGTGGATGTGTGGCAGCCCAGGATTTCAGTTTAAGAAGCTGAACATACAGCAAATTACATTTATGGTGAGAAAAAGCATGACTTGGCAATAAACTTTCTTCTATGTACCTGGATCACTTATGTAAAATTTATCTTTTTCTCCCCAAACAAAGCACTAATCCCTATAGATAAGTTAATGATACAGAATTACATATCTGTAGCTTGAGAAATACAAATAGAAGGTTTTGTTATTCAGATTCTTCTAAATTTTTATTCCTTCCATATTACAGTAGTAGGAATTATTTTGTTTATACTGCCAGACTGGAATAAGTAATGTCCAGGTCCATAGTCTTAAAAAGGGTCTTTGGAAGGCATTGTATCCTGGGATACAGCATTATATGCTAGGATATGCCATCAATCTCAGATAGGTGAGGGACCCACCTCTGTGACCCGCTCCTATCTCCAGAGCTCGGTCCCCACATTGAAGGAGAGCATACTGTGCATGCTTTTCACGCTTTCAATTCACCGCTTTTGGAGTTCAGAAAACAGCACATCAAGTGCGCATGGCTATTTACAGAAGTTCCATAGTGGTGGATGGCACAAACCTGGCCCTTGCTCCATTTACTGCTATGGACGCCAGAAATAGTCAAGTTGGTGCTCGACTATTTTTGAAACTCCCATAGCAGTGAACAAGGGATGGCCACACATGCGTGGCTGCTTTCCAATCACTTTAGGAGCCCCATTTTTGAGATGTAAGTGGGACCCACAGATGGGACCGGCACCTATCTGACCTATCCTAACAATATTCCATTAATATTTGAGATGAGACAAACCCTTTAAGTCTCATTTGTATGATTAATATGTGTCCTGTTCTTTAGCCTTTAATCCCTATACAGGGATCTGGACTCTGCTTCAGGAGAATGACAAGGCCGCTACTTCTAGGAGTAGTCTCTGTTTAGTGGCTGCTGACTTCTGGGGTAAGAAGACACCAGTGTAAAGTACCAAGGGATCAAGCATAGCAGTAGTCAGGGACAGTCCAAGGTCAGGGCAGGTATAGTATGTGCAATACAGTAAACAGTGCAAAGGTCAGGGTAGGCAGCACAAGATCAAAACAAGGAACACACAGAGGTCAGGTCAGGGAACAAAGGGTAAAATCCGGTAACAGGCAAAGATCAGGACACTGGAAGACAAACTGGACAATGGCGCACCTTTGCAGGAAACTAGCTACCTAGATACTAATGATCAGGCACCATCTCCATTAAGTAGATGCCCTTTACAGCACAAGTAAGGCTGTCATAGGCTTGGAGCAACAGATGTTGTACCCACACTGGCCCTTAAAAAGGCTGGGAGAACCGCATGCTATAGAGACTATAGGAGAGGCTGTAGGCGGGCCACACAGGCCTAGCAGGGACACAAGCAGAGCTCATGGCAAAGGAGGACTCTGATGGACACGGACAGCTGGAGAAGCAGGCCAGGATGGCTGAGTAACCTGCTGGCCATGTCTGGCAAGAGCAGAGGAGCTCCAGCAGGCATGGACCACCAACATACCAGCACCATAGTACAGGGGCAGTTTTGCAAAACATCAGACTAATCTGTAGTTATGGGTTATTTAACCCCTCTTCATTTTCATGGCATTTAAGGGGATGTGTGTGTATATATATTTGTGTGTACACTCACCTTATATAGAAGAGGATTATTTTAGTTGCCATTTAATTAGCATATGTTAATTTATTTTGTATCATAAGTTTATGCTTATCAATGCTTATTGATTTATTTTATCTTTTTTATTGTTTCTTGAAACTAATGTCAATCTGAATAAGTAAGTTATATATAAAATAGATATGTATGGCTATTTGTACAAATTATGCCAGAGAGTGAGAGTGCAAACTGTTTATAATAAATATGGATTTAGACTGGGATTTCATAAAAGTTCCTGTAGGTATGTGTATGTATCCTAATACTTTTTTCCATGTATCTTGTTGAAATGAACTGTATACTAATTAAGTATGTTAAATAATCTGAGCACATGATGAAGCGTTATGTGTATGACTGCCTTGCATTCATTCTAAGAAGTTGACTTGGAGGGAGGAGAGACCTTCTTATTGCATGTCATGGAGTTGTTGCAAGCAGAAGTCTTGAACTATGTCCAATTGATACAGAAAGGCCCAGATTTACTAGGCTTGTAGATGGTGTGCGCTATAATAGGCTGTCTAGACCTGCACCAGATTTATCACAGTGGCTCAGGCTTGTCTAGGGGCAGGAATAGACATGTTAGATTGGTTACAGATTTATTGGTGGAAAATGACACATTTTAGACCTCACGCCTTTGCCATGAAGCCCCACACACTCTTTGCTAAGCCCCACCCTTCTTTCCCAACATGAATGAAAAGAATGCAGAAATACCATATGTGCCAAATTGTGCCAATTGGCACCATTTTGCACTATTCTTTTAGACAGAGTTTTGGTGCAGATACATTAATTAATCTGGGTCAAAATGTTTTGGAAAATAAAGGAATAACATTTATTTGCCGAAAACAATAATTGTCCCTTTAATTTTCCTTTTCAACTTGAAATACCTTTAGGATCGTTTGGTGAGGTCTGGCTGCATGCGGTCTCTGCAACGTGTATTCTAAACCTGAAAATGAAAACTAATTTCACAAAATCCTCATTAAGAGACTTCCTTTTCCAGAGCTTGTGTTAGAAAATTTGATACATCTGCAGAAGAAATAAATGATATTTCACACTTTTATTATTACCAATTTGTGCATTCAGCCAAGTATCTCTCCTTTTACTAGTGGAAAAGCAATCTTAGTTGTGTTGTTGCGCAAGTGTATATGCTAATGAGAAACTCAAATTAGTTTCATATGATGTGTGGGGAAAACATGCCTTGGGTGCTTTGGTTGTACATAAGTGGGCAGTGCCCTTCACAACAACTTTATTAGGCTGTGAAACTACTGCATTTACTCACTGATGAAAAGTAATATTGTAGGAACTATTCAAGTGAACTTCAATTGCTTAAATGAGTATTATTTGAGATACCTCAGGCAGAAATATTACTTATAAATGTATACCATACACCGATGCTGCTTGTATTATTAAACAAGTTGGTAAAAAGAAAATCCATAACTGTTTTAGCAACTTTTTAGCAACTACAAAAATAGTTGCTCTAAGGAATAAGATATTACAAACCATAATGAAAACATTATGTGTACAGTAATAGAAACCTCTAGATGTTGAAATGGTAATTAAAACAAAATATTGATGTAAAGGTTGTAGGAAATAGAGTGCACTTAAACAGTCAAGCCTTGATGGATCATGATGATCAGGCCAATAATCTTTTAAGAACAGTGAGGTTTATCAGTAGTAATAAGTCAAAGCAATTGGACCTGTATTTCCTCTTGAAGACATTTCGCTAGTCATATCACTGGATTTCCCAAATATCGTAGAATGACTTATATAAGAAATCTTGAACATTAATTGTTAGTGACTCATGCTTAATCTGTTATCTTAATTAGAGGTCAGCGAATCGAAGCTGATGAAGTGGAATTCGATCTGAACTTCAGGAAAAATTCGATTCACTCCGAATGCAAATTTTCTCGAACTTCGTGGGAACGAAACGCATTTTTCCTAAAATGACTGCTGCACATGTGAGGACATGGAGAAAGGAACTCTGGGAAGGTGGGATCACGCATACTGACATGCATGCAGCCAATCAGCAGCCAGCCAGTCCTGTGATGTCACAGCCCTATAAATACGGCGGCCATCTTAGATTATGCCATTCACCAGTGTGCTTAGTGCAGGGAGAGACATGTTTGCAGGCGTAGGGACAGTGATAGAAAAAAGTCATTGTGCTAAAAAAAAAAAAAATATTTACAAGTGCAGGGAAGTATTATTCAAGGTGTAGGGAAAGGATAGGGAGGAATCATTGCTCAGCATTTCTGTTGAACAGGGTTCAGTCGGGGAGGTTACAGCCTGGGTAATAGGAACAATCCGATTACACCTTGCTGCACTGACTACGTATCCAAATTGCTATTATACAGCTCTGTAATTCTAGCAAACCGTTCTTATTAGGGTGCAAGTGGTGTTTGATACAGGCATTAACAGGGTTTATTACAAGGAAATATTTCTATGTTTTATTTGCCCTTGTGCGCGGCACTATTATTTTCTAAAGCATTTTTTGGGAAAAAAGGGCTTATTACCTGTTGTGAAAGTGCGAAAATTACAGCCTTTTTGTCGTGTATTAGTTGCAAAAGAAAAAAAATATTTGCCGCTAAGTGGTGCAGTAATCTGATTTAAAGCCCTTTCTTGCGTGTATTAGTGGAAAAAGGAATTGCTGTTCAGCAGCGCAGTGAGATGTTTTACAGCCCAGGTTGCCGTGTATTACTAGCGAAATACAAATATATTCGCCTTTTATTGTTGCACTTATCTGTTGAAAAGCCTTTTGTGTAAAAATAGAAAAAAAATTGGCCTAACTGCCGTTTAGCAGTGCAGTGAGATATTTTACAGCCCAGTTTGCCGTGTATTACTAGCGAAGTACAAATATATTTGCCTTTCATCGTTGCACTTATCTGTTGAAAAGCCTTTTGTGTAAAAATAGAAAATAATTTGGGCCTAATTGCCGTTCAGCGGTGCAGTTATATGTGGTGAAGCACTTCTCGATCCTTTTATTGGTGAATATTTTTATTTCAACCATGTTTTCTTCTTGAAAATTTATGGGTGATTGTATACCTCCTTTTGCAGTATGGACTGAAGTACTTAGTGGTGAAATTCTTTATGCGACACTGGCTCTTTTTCAGAAAATGTATGGGTGAATGTACACCTCCTTTTGCAGTGTGGACTGAAGTACTTAGTGGTGAAATTCTTTATGTGACACTGGCTTTTTAAAAAAAAAATGTATGGGTGAAAGTAGACTTTCTTCTGTATGAACTGAATTCCATCATCCTTTCATTGGTGAAATTTTTTATTTCAACCATGTTTTCTTCGGGAAAATTGATGGGTGTTTGTAGACCTTCTTTTGCTGTATGGACCGAATTACGTCGTTGTGGGTCCAGCAGTAAACCTAATGAAGACTCTGACGACAACACACAAGCATACTTTGCCTTTACCATCTATGCACAATTAAATCAAGCAGCTTCAGTAAGTTGAAAACATTCAGGTATTTTTATATGCTCCGTCTGCATTCGATCTCCACAGCACACAAGACAGACCAAGAGAGCCTCTGCTTTGCAGTCCAAGTCCAGTTTCTTAAGATCAGGAGTTCCATCAGAATTGTGCATAACATTCTTGCTCCCTGTGCAAAGCCATAACAAAAGGACTCCATAGGCATACACATCAGAGGAAGCTGAAGCCACATGTTGCTTACTGAAGGAAGTAAGGTTCAGCCCGAACTTCCGGCTGGGAGACAGGGCTATAGCAAAAACCTTCTGGCATCTCACATAGGCCACAGGCAGTTGGTGGTCTGGTGTTCCTCCCATCTCTGGGGTGGAGTAGGCAACCCTGGGATGAGTGGCTCCGGCTCTGGCTGAGGTCATTCTCAGAAGTGGAGCACACCATCTGCCGACTCTTGCAGACAGCGCACTTTTCTTATTGCAGCTGGGTCATACCTCAGGTGCTGACAACAGGACCAGAGGTTTCTCAAGGCAGATTAACATTACAGCAAATGAACTCTGAAGGGACTCCATGGGGGTGTATTCTACGGTGTCCCCCTTATATAGGCTGTGGCGGGCCTGAGGAAGGTAACGGCGCTTCACAGAGCACCTGTTAACATACAGCTCCTGCCCGATTTGTCATTTTGGATAAAGCCAGACCCCCTCTCAACCGAGAACCACACCACACTCCCCATCCTCCTCTCAAAAATTGGGTCCCTGTCTAGGGTCAATCCCATACCCTGACTGCCCAGTCCTCAATAGCTTTCTGATATTGCCAGATATACCCCCCATAGACCGTAATCTCTCTGGAGACCATGGGATTTAGTCCTTAAAAAGAGCCATGCTTCCTGGGCGGCGGAGTGGTGACTCCGGCTGCCTCCTCTGCATCAGCCGGCATGAGAAATGCCACCTTTTTACCTTTCAGGGGCCGCTGCACTTGAGAGACACATATCTCTTCGGGTGCTGCATGCATCTTGGGCACTTCATCACCCCAACATATGCTACCCTAGTTTGGCTGACGAGGACGAGGATGGTGATGAAGGAGGGGCTTCAAGAGAGGAGCTTTCTCTTCTTGCACCGTAATATCGCTCCCTTATATATCGCAATTGTAACTTGAGGAGTTTTCCTTATTTCTATATATTTCTGGACTTTGTCCACGCTCTAGCACTCAGGTACTAGATAAAATAAATTCTTGCTTGTAATTAGCAACCCACAGGGCCGTCGCCCTAACGACAGACAAAATCCTCTGCTCCAATATTTGAAAGGATGCCTTCATTTACTCAAATCCACAGTGTCCATAGAGAGATGTGGTAAAGAAAAATTTTGCGCATTAATCAGATGGCTGTGTCCAGATACTTTTAGGTTTCTCCTGGTCACTGTTGCTTGTGAAGTCCATTGACTAATTTAGCTCTAACCTCCACTAGACTTTCTCTATATCCAGACGTAGACTCACTGGTGGTCTGTGCTGCTGTAATAGTGTTCTCTATACTCCCTTAGCCTGGCCAGAGCCGAGCGGATAAAATAGCAGCTACATTGTGGACTGCTCTGATTCACATCCTCCATTAACTTCCTTCTCTGTTCGTTCTCATCCTCAACACACACACTGACTGGACACCCCCAGCCATATATATAAGTGGTTCCAGCACTACCTAAAGGCGAATAAAGGTAAATGACACTGCCAAACTTTTAAAGGGAATTACAGCATGATACCACAATACATTTGATATGACATTTAGCAAGTGTTTAAAGTTCCCACATATAGCAAATAGTGTGACACTGCATCAAGATGAATCAGGCAGGGATCCTCCTGGATTTCCACACTCCAATGCCTGATGCATCCGTCAAGATCATCCATGGTGCCACACTAACACTTTGACAAAAGAGACCGGTTTCTTCTGGCTACCTGCCTCAGCTACTATTCTGATGCTGCTGCCACCTCCACACTATGTCACCTTGCCACTCTGTGGCCTCCTGATGCTGCTTCCACCTCCACACTCTCATTGTGCCACTCTTTGGCTTCCTCCTGATGCTATGTATGTGAGTCAAAACGCGTATTTTTTTTGCTCCTCTATGTGGCAATAAAAGAGATTAAAGATCATCTGCAATTGCGAGTGCCGGTCCTTTCACTTACATTGTCTCATGGGACGCCAACCCTGGACACGAGCACCCCCAGGCTGATACTTGGAGTGCCGGCTGTCTTCATTTATCACCCTCTCCACTCTGTCGGGGGACTTTACTTGTATCGATTAATTGTAGCGATTAATAGAACAGGTGCTGTAGAAATCTATGTGGAATCAACTGGCAACAGTGTAAAAGGAGTGCACTTCTTCTTGGCGCTAACATTGACCAGTAAGGCTGAGTTCATACGTGACTTATTTGGTCAGTTTTGACCCCCTGACTGCCCAAATCAGTGAAGTGTGCAGTGATTTTAAGTGCAATGCCTGTCATCTGCATGTCATATTGACTTACAGTAATATTTCACTTCCACAGCAGACTCCATATGCGTGTTACTACAGGGCACAGTGTTCTACACCACTATAAAGGCTGTCTGCAGCCAGGAAATAGCCTTTTTTTAACGTAATTCACCGCAATTTTATACTGTTCGAACCAAATTCTTCCCCAAAAATTCAGCGAACCGGCGAATTGAATATTTGAAAAATTCGCTCATCTCTAATCATAATCAACATGAGGGCAAGGATGTCATAGAGGTATGTTGATTGCAATTTCCATGACTGAAACTATTAGCTGCGATTAAACTGTCTCGGGAGAGTTATTAGAACAGTATTGCATTACAACAGCATTGAATAAAGTTAAAGGTGTGCAATATTTATTATCTGCCACTTACAATGGTGTCATAACAGTGCTCCTGATGCTGGCTGCCCCTTACAATGCTGTTCTAATAGTTTAAGCACACCAACTAGCTTCAGTCATGCAAATTTCAATCAACATCCTACCTCCTTAAGGTCCGTCATTTCATGTTGATTACAATAAACTCATTACAGTATGCTGGCTGAAGCATGAGTTGCCAGTATTTAATGCTGGAGATTTTTTCTACAGTCATTCTAATTATCAAAGCCAGTTGCATAGCGAAACAAATTAAATTTCTTCAATATTAAAAATTTGGGCAGTGGTTCTGATGTACAAAATTATCAACTGATGGATCCAGTGAATAAAAATGGTGTTATCGATAATTTTAAAAAAGATCTGATTTTTCTTCAAGAAATAGTGGCACTCTTTGGTCCTTTGGCTGTGTCTCGTATTGCAGCCTAAGTCCATACACTTGTACTCGTATGGCTTCCATTTCAAATGGTATAATTGACTGTGATGCTTAATTGTACAATGAACTATGATACATAGTTCACATCCAAATAGGGCAGAATCTGTATGGAGTTTTCTTTATTGGGCTTCCTCTAGGTATTCAGATTTTCTCCTAAAATCAAAACATCTTCTATTGTAGAGTTATAGAAAGAAGTCTTCCTGTATATTGTATGTGTCTGTGAAACACTGAGAGATTACAATTCTATTCTGTTGTTAGATGATTTCTTAAAAGCTTCTATGATTTTTAGACCTGGTATCTGTGACATGCCTGCTTGTGCAGCTATGAGTTCAGAGCTCAATGTTTTCTGTCCTTTAGTTCCAGGTAGCAGCACTACTTAATGATCTATATCGGATGCTGTATAAATTTCCTTTCCATGCTTTTAACATTCTGCACCACACCACTCTACACTATTAGCACAGTGTGACTATTCTAATACAAAGTGTAAGACGGCTGTACGATGTAAATTGGGTAGGCATGATGTTAATCTAAAATGAGCCTCAAGATTTGGATATAACACACAGAGTCAGACTGGGGTTCATTGGGCCCACCAGAGGAAATTTTTATTGGGGTCCAACCCCTATGTCATTAATAAAGTCTAATATGTTTAGATTAAAATAAATGGACCCTAGTGGCAGTTTACTGTCTCCAAAGGCAGCCCTTAATGGGTTTTTTTTCTGGACAGTTGGGGCCCAACGGAGGATTTTCTGATACTGTGGTGGGCCAGCCCGATGCTGATAACACACAGCGCTGAGCTATCCCTACAAGGCATCACTGTTAACTGGTTTAACTGTGAATTTCCAAATGACAGACTCCCTTTAAGCTTACAGCCATTTTAGACAAATGTTTTGTTACTGTACTTTATTGTGAAGCATGGTGGTTTCTCTACAACCTGGTGCTGTATGCAGTTACTCAGCAGCAAGTGTAAATTTAGAAGTTAGGCCCCTTTCACACGGGCGAGTTTTCCGCGCGGGTGCAATGCGTGACGTGAACGCATAGCATCCGCACTGAATCCTGACCCATTCATTTCAATGGGTCTGTGTACATGAGCGTTTTTTTTCACGCATCACTTGTGCGTTGCGTGAAAATCGCAGCATGTTCTATATTCTGTGTTTTTCACGCAGCCCTAGCCCCATAGAAGTGAATGGGGCTGCGTGAAAAACGCATTGCATCTGCAAGCCCTTGCGGGTGCGTTGCGTTTTTCACTGATGTTTACTAGGAGATGTTGTTTGTAAACCTTCAGTTTTTTATCACGCGCGTGAAAAACGCATCAAAACGCATTGCACCCGCGCGGAAAAAACTGAACAACTGAACGCAATCGCAGGCAAAACTGAATGGCTTTGCCTGTGAAATCGCACAGTTTTCACTGAACTCATCCGCAACGCATCCGGACCTAATCCGGACACGCTCGTGTGAAAGGGGCCTTACAGCTCCAATATTGGACTGGTCTTAAGAAGGCTCTGCAGATACAGCCATGATACTCTTGTGACAGGAAAAAGAGATTGTAATTGGAGCACCACATTGAGAAACCATCGTTGCTGATTGGCCTCACTAGCACTTGGGAGACTGTTTATCCTGAAATGTTACAGTGATTGAGCCCTCATACCTAAGAAGTGTTATATGCAATATTATCCAATATAGCTGAGTTTAGGTAAAGATTTCTCTGTCTTAAACCTGCTTGGGCTTGTGACGCTTATTATATCAGCACACATGGGACCACCACTACAGTATATTAACTTTTACCATGAATCAAGATCATTGCTATCTTTACCATCAACATTTTGCAACTGCTGCTATTCACACAGTGGAAGGATTATAAGCAGTCTTGTATGTTGTCACTCTGTTTTCATTCTAATCCACCCCCCCCCCAAATGTTCTCATTAAAATGTCGGATATAGACTTTGAGGGACATCCTAAAGCCCATTGTCCAGCTCCACAAAATCTTCTGCCCTGTGATTGCCCAGGAAGCCCCAAAACATTGTGACAAAGTTGTTTCAAGCCATTATTTTCTTAATAGAGAGCATCTTGAGGAATACCTTGTACTCCAGGATCTTATATTTAATTGGTATGTTGTTTTTCAATGATATCCTTTTAATGAAGAATTGCAAATTTGCCCTTCTTCAGTAAAAAAAAAATTGGCAAATTTTAAAAATATCACTTCTGTCTATACACTAGATAAGATAACACCATCTGGCATTCAAATGAAAGATGCATAAAAGTGTGATCAGTAGAGACAAAATAGTCCTTTTGCATTAGAATCATTATGTAGTATTTATTTTTAATAAGCAATTTTAGTTTCAAATTGTATGAATGACTGGATTCACTGAAACATCAGGGAAAAGACATTTCAACGTTTTGCATTTTACAGCACACAGGTGGTCTCTAGATCTGTAAAACATATTTGTTAATTAAAAAAAAATGAT
Source organism: Bufotes viridis (assembly GCA_033119425.1). NCBI lineage: Eukaryota > Metazoa > Chordata > Amphibia > Anura > Bufonidae > Bufotes > Bufotes viridis. The sequence goes on along the minus strand of CM065590.1, from coordinate 269,424,404 downwards.
AATTTAAGATGTAAAACACTAATTTTAGAGTATTCTTGGGATTGCTAATGAAGCCCTGCTGAGATTAACAGGTTTACTCTCAGTGTTAGCCTAATCCTGACCTAATCCAAACCAGATTTGTTTTAGTAAGATCTGAAACTGCCACTGTATATGCTCATGTTTACAGTACAGAGAAATATTGTGTATACAGACTGAATCATTTTTAACTTGATATTAAAAGTAATAAAGTAATTAAAATAATGGTGTGTATAGAAAGTAATTCACTGAGTTTGTAGCCAGCAAATTTAAAATCTAGCATTTTAATATAACCTTTGTTGCAGGGGCAGACTGGAAACTTAGAATGGTCCTGGAAAAAAATTAAATAAAAGTGTTGTAGGGGCGTCCAATTTGACTGAAAGTGGGGCAACACAAGTAGGCGGGGTCAGCAACACTGTATCACAAAATACCATAGTACAGCACAATATATTGCCCAAAAAGCTGTACCTCTGGATGCTGCTGTCAGTGATACTCTATGACGGATCCTCCATTACACCATTGTAAACAAAAAAATATATAATAATAATAACATCACATAATAAAACATCAAATGTTATTTTAAGTTGCTATTTGCTCATGTGTTTAGGCAGACATTGACAATGACAAGAAAAAAAAACCTGACTACTCTAATGGTGAGAAAAAGTTTTATGTTTAAACCACTTGAACCACAGATGAAAATATGAAAAAAAGTAAAAGTATTTTAATCTTAAAAGTAAAGGTAAGGCCTCTTTCACACTAGCGTTGTTAGGATCCGGCGTGCACTTCCGTCGCCGGAATGCACGCCGGATCGGGCACAACGCAAGTGAACTGAAAGCATTTGAAGACTGATCAGTCTTCAAAATGCTTTCAGTGTTACTATGGCAGCCAGGACGCTACTAGCGTCCTGGTTGCCATAGTAGCAGTGGGGAGCGGGGGAGCGGCATACTTACATTCCGTGCGGCTCCCGGGGCGCTCCTGAATGACGTCAGAGCGCCCCTCGCGCATGGATCACGTGATCCATGCGATCACGTGATCTATGCACTGGGGCGCCCTGACGTCATCCTGGAGCGTCCCGGGAGCCGCACGGAATGTAAGTATGCCGCTCCCCCGCTCCCCCTACTCTTTACTATGGCAACCAGGACTTTAGCGTCCTGACTAGATCAATGGGTTACTCTGCTGCTATCTGTGACTGTGCCAGAAACATTTAGACCTGTGCCCTACCCCTGTGCAGGGCCTTTCACTTCTGTGTCTGACATACTTTTAGATCAAATAAGTAAATAAAAAGGAAATGAATTCATGCCAAAAAGGGCTTTAACTTTCTCACTTTACCACACAACGGCTAATAAGCCCCTTTTTCTTTTTCCCCACTAATCCAAAACAAAAAAGGCTTTAGAACATATAACTGCGGCCGTGAACGGCAAAAAATATTTTCTTTTTGCCACTTATACATGTCAAAACGGGCTGTAATTTTCTCACTTCGAAACACATCGCTAATACGCCCCCTTTTTCCCCTTCACTAATACACGCCAAAAAGGGCTTTAGAACATATAACTGCAGCCGTGAATGGCAAATAATACTTTATTTTTAGCCATTAATACACGCCAAAAAGAGCTGTAATTTTCTCACTTCACCACACAACGGCTAATAAGCCCCCTTTTTCCCCTTCACTAATACACGCCAAAATGGGCTTTAGAACACATAAATGCGTCCGTGAACGGCAAATAATACTTTTTTTTTAGCCATCAATACACACCCAAAAGTTGGGCGTGTATTAATGAGCCTGTGAATTTCCCACTTCACCACACAACAATTAATGAGCTGTGAGTTTCCCACTTCACCACACAACGGCTTATAAGCCCTTTTTCTTTTCCCCCAGTAAAGCACGCCAAAAAAAGGTTTTAGAACATATAACTCCGGACGCGAACAGCAAATAAATTTTAGTTTTTTGCCACTAATACATGCCAAAAAGGGGTTTAATTTTCTCACTTCACCACACAATGGCTAATAAGCCCTTCTTATTTTTCCGCACTAATACATGCCAAAAAAAGGCTTTAGAACATATAACTGCGGTCATGAACGGCAAATAATTATTTTTTTTTGCCACTAATACACGCCGAAAAGGACTGTCATTTTCTCACTTTACCACACAACGGCTAATAAGCACTAATACACTCCAAAAAAAGGCTTTAGAACATATAACTGCGGCCATGAATGCCCCAAATTTTTTTTGCCACTAATACATGCCAAAAGGGGTTGTAACTTTCTCACTTCAACACATAATGGCTAATAAGCCCCTCCCCCCCACTAATACACAACAAAAAAAGGCTTTATAACATATATATAACTTCACCGAACAATGGCTTATAAGACCCCAATAACAAGAACGATTTGCTGGAATTGCAGAGGTATTAAAAACCTGAAAAAAGCAGCAGTATAATGGCAATTTAGATCCGCAATCAGTTTAGCAAGGTGTAATAGGATTGTTCCTATTACCCAGGTTCTAAACACGCTTATTGAACCCTGTTCTGCTTCAATACTGTGGAATGATTCCTTCCTATCCTTTCCTTGAACTTCTATTCAGCAAAATAAAAGTTTTAAAGTCTTTTCTACCACTGTCCCTAGTGCCTGATGATGTCTCTCCCTGCACTTACACTGAAAAATGGCTGAATCCAAGATGGCTGGACAGGTACAGAAGATCAGACAAGGACATATCAATGCATTACTAGGCGACACCACAAAAAAGGGCAGATGTCAAACCCTCCTGGGTCAGCAGCAAGTGGCTATACCCAGTAAGGCACATTACAGACTGACCTACTGGGTAAGCAGCAAGGCACAACACCCAACAAGACACAAGACAGACTCACCCCACTCCCACAGCTCACAGATAGATATAGCTGCGTAACAGGGCACCTGATTATCCACACCCAGGAACAGACCAGGGGAAGTTAACCCCATCAGAACTAGGAGTACCAGACCCACAGAACATGCAATCATAAGTGTATCCAAACTTAGTCCCTGTTTACACTCAAGACCGCAGCCAGCACGCATAGCAGAACCAGCATGCATGGGAACACCCACAGCCAGTACACAAATCGCAGGCAGCCAGTCTACACGGCACCAGAGACAGGAACCACAGATGCAGACATGGAAATCCACAAACACAGGACACAGTTCACACACACCGCCGCAGCCTGCACGGAGTCCCAAGCAACCAGCATACACAGGCAGCCAGTAAGCAATAGAGTGTGCAGCCAGCCTACACGGCCAAAACTGTCACGGTGTGGTTCACTATATTATGATTGTACCATTTACTCTGTTATATTTATTGTAAAAATTGGCCTGAGCCTGTACAAGCCTCCCTGGTTGATTACTAGTATATTCCAATGCTGGCCCACAGGTAGCACTGGGATATACTGAATCCTGTATTCTATAATGCATAGATATGCTTTACAGAATACAAGTTTCAATCTAATGATTGAATGTTATAGTCAAAAGAAAAAATGAAACGTTTTCAAAAATATTTAAAAATACAAAAATTCAACTTCCTCTTTCCCTAGAATAAAAAAATAAACATTAAAAAAGGAAACATCATGGATAGTGTTTAGCCAACTGACGTTAAGGAAGTAGAATTCGGTCAGAATTTCTGGAAAAATTTGATTTGCCACAAATCCAAATTTCTTGGTGCTTCATGGTAATAAATCAATTTTTCCTAAAATGGCAGCCAAAAAAAAAAAACATGCTCACCTCATCCATTTGATTGCAGAGGGGCCATTGCATTCATCTTGATTGAAGAAAACGTGCCAATTCTCACACGTGAGATGGCCATTATGGCCTCTCTGCAATCAAATGGATGAGGTTAGTATGCATTTTTTGTTTTAATCCCTGCTTAACCCCCTGAAAGGCTGAATATGACTCTCAGATGCTGTGATCAGCATTGAATGCCTCATCTGAGGTGTTAAATGACGGGGGCGGCGCGATAGGTAATTTAGAGGGAGGGATCTCATCTAATGACTGCACACTCTCCCCACCCCTCCTCCCAAAATTAAATAGTTGTATAGTTAATATTGGCAGCTGATGCCATTGTAAAGTTCTTATTAAACCCTGCCTTAGCAGAACATAATATGAACATAGCATTCTTGCCATAGACTGCAATACTATTTTGTTGCAGTCTATGATACAAATGGTACAAATTATCTGATCGCTTGTTCAAAAAATAACATTAAAAATAAAGGTTTAAAAATATTTTCAAAAATCTAAACACTCCTTCCCTATTTTACAAATGAATAGAAATATTAAACAAAACAATTAACATCACTAGTATTGCCACACCATGGCTAAACTATTAAAATATAAAAGTTTTTAGCCCATTTGCTGAGCATCACAATGTAAAAAATAAAATAAAAAAAGTGATCAGTCATACATGACCCGAAATGTTATCAGTAAAATCCACATTTTAGGTCCTTCTATAGCTTTCCAGTAGCAACACATGAGCAGTCGCCACTCTGGAAGTGGAAGCAGAGCCTCTGCATTTGCTCTGCTTCTTGGAACAGGGGCACAGGTATGAGATGTCTATTCCTGTCATTCAAGTGGCAGGCAGAGTTGGTCAGCAGTAGAGATGGCCCGAACTATCCGCCGGCGAACAGTTCCCGGCGAACATAGCTTGTTTGCGTTCGCCGCGGTGGGCGAACACATGCGATGTTCGGTCCGCCCCCTATACATCAGCATTGAGCAAACTTTGACCCTGTACCTCACAGTCAGCAGACACATTCCAGCCAATCAGCAACATACCCTCCCTCCGAGACCCTCCCATCTCCTGAACAGCACCCATTTTAGATTCATTCGGAAGCTGCAGCCTTAGTGAGAGGAGCGACAGTGTAGCTGCTGCTGATTAAATTGGGAAATCGATAGCTAGGCTAGTGCATTCAGTGTCCACTCCAGTCCTGAAAGACTCAGCTGATCTCTGCTGTAAGGACAGCGTCCTGACAGCACCCCAAAAAGCCCTTTTCAGGGCTTCTACATTAGTCTGCTTTTTTTTCTCTCTCCATATATATATTGCAGTTGCCTGGCCTGCCCGTGTGTGAGGAGCTGCAGGCCCACAGACTGTAGTGTGCCCACTGCCAGTGCCCACCACTCATCCCGTGTGGCACAGGACTTTGCATCAAAAAAAGGCATTTCATTTTTACACTTTAGCGTAATTTCAGTTGCTTGCCTGCTAGTGTGTGTCAGGCCGACTTCTACTGACTGTAGTGTGCCCACTGCCAGTGCCCACCACTCATCCCGTGTGGCACAGGACTTTGCATCAAATAAAGGCATTTAATTTTTACACTTTAGTGTAATTTCAGTTGCTTGCCTGTTGCCAGTCTGTGTCAGGCCCACTTTCACTGACTGTAGTGTGCCCACTGCCAGTGCCCACCACACATCCCGTGTGGCACAGGATTTTGCATCAAAAAAAGGCATTTCATTTTTACACTTTAGTGTAATTTCAGTTGCTTGCCTGCTGCCAGTGTGTGTCAGGCCCACTTCCACTGACTGTAGTGTGCCCACTGCCAGTGCCCACCACACACACCGTGTGGCACAGTAGCTTGCCGATAAATAAGGCATTTAATTTTTACACATTAGTCTAATTTCAGTTGCTTGCCTGCTGCCAGTGTGTGTCAGGCTGACTTCCACAGACTGTAGTGTGCCCACTGCCAGTGCCAACCACTCATACCGGGTGGAACAGTAGCTTGCCAATAAATAAGGCATTTAATTTTTACACATTAGTCTAATTTCAGTTGCTTGCCTGCTGCCAGTGTGTGTCAGGCCGACTTCCACAGACTGTAGTGTGCCCACTGCCAGTGCCCACCACTCATACCGGGTGGCACAGTACCTAGCACGCGTAGTACCACTTATCTAAAAAAAAATGACAGGCAGAAGCAGGCCACCCCGCAAGGGCCGTTGTGGTCATGGTGCAAGTTACCACGCTCCCGCCCACCGTCACCACCACCACTACCACCACAGCGACCACAGCTGCTTCACTTGATCCGTCAGAGGAGTTATTTACACATCAGTTAGTGATGCGCAACCATTATTGCCAGATGATGTAGATTACAGGGATATGTCTCAGTCAGGCAGGATTACACACATGGACCTACAGTGTGATGATGATGATGTTGTACCCGCTGCTGCTTCCTTTGCTGAGGTGTCAGATACAAGTGAAGTGGTTGATGATGACGATGTGTCCACAGATGCCACGTGGGTGCCTGTTCGAAGAGAAGAAGAGGGGGAAAGTTCAGAAAGGGAGACAGAGAGAAGGAAGAGACGAGTTGGAAGCAGGGGGAGGTCATCGCAAGGAGTTAGTGGCACAGTCAGAAAGCATGTATCAGCACCCGGGGTCAGCCAGACAGCACGCCAGTCAACGCATGCTGTTGCCACCACCAGAATGCCGTCATTGCAAAGCTCAGCAGTGTGGAATTTTTTTTGTGTGTCTGCCTCTGATAACAGCAATGCCATTTGCAACCTGTGCCAAAAGAAACTGAGTCATGGGAAGTCCAACACCCACCTTGGTACAACTGCTTTGCGAAGGCACATGATCTCACATCCCAAACGCCTATGGAATCAACACATGAGTACAAGCAGCACACAAACTCAAAGCCACCATGCTCCTCCTGGTCCAGCATCTTCAGCCACGTCAACCACTGCTGTCCTCCCTGCCCCCTCTCAACCAACCGCCACTCCGCCTCTCACCTTCAGCAGTTCCTGCTCATCTGCCCACAGTCAGGTGTTTGTCAAGGAAATGTTTGAGCGTAAGAAGCCAATGTCACAGAGTCACCCCCTTGCCCGGCGACTGACAGCTGGCTTGACGGAACTCTTAGCCCGCCAGCTTTTACCATACCAGCTGGTGGAGTCTGAGGCCTTCAAAAAATTTGTCGCTATTGGAACACCACAGTGGAAGGTACCCGGACGAATTTTTTTTTCAAAAAAGGTAATCCCAAACCTCTACTATGTTATTGAAAAAGAAGTCATGGCATCTCTGGCATACAGTGTTGGGGCAAGGGTTCACCTGACCACTGATACCTGGTCCACAAATATATATAATATATATATATATATCACGTACACTGCACATTGGGTCAACCTGCTGACGGCTGAAAAGCATGGAATGCGTGGCTCCGCAGTGGAGTTGGAGACACCGCCAAGACTTTCAGGCAGGCCTACTGCCACCTTCTTTACTCCATCCTCTTCGATATCCTCCTCGGCTGAGTCCTCTTCTGCTGCGGCGTCTGGCTGCACATCAACTGAATCCCCCCAGCTTCCCAGGGGCTATTCCACATCCCGGATACGACAGTGTCACGCTGTCTTGGGGTTTGATATGCCTGAAAGCAGAGAGCCACACAGGACCAGCACTCCTGTCCACCCTGAACGAACAGGTGGATCAGTGGCTGACCCCGCACCAACTGGAGATTGGCAAAGTGGTGTGTGATAATGGAACAAATTCGTTGTTGGCATTGAATTTGAGCAAGTTGTCACATGTGCCGTGCATGGCACATGTGTTGAATCTCAGTGTACAACACTTTGTGTCTAAGTACCCAGGCTTACAGGATGTCCTCAAGCAGGCCAGGAAGGTGTCTGGCCATTTCAGGCGTTCCTACACGGCCATGGTGCACTTTTCCGATATTCAGCGGCGAAACAGCATGCCAGTGGGTGCTTGATTTGCGACAGCCCGACACATTGGAATTCAACACTCCTAATGTTCGACCGCCTTCTCTAACAAGAAAAAGCCGTCAATGAGTATTTGTATGACCGGGGTGCTAGGACAGCCTCTGCGGAGCTGGGAATTTTTTTGCCACGTTACTGGACGCTCATGCACAATGCCTGTAGGCTCATGCGTCCTTTTGAGGAGGTGACAAACCTAGTCAGTCACACCGAAGGCACCATCAGCGACCTCATCCCATTTGTTTTCTTCCTGGAGCGTGCCCTGCGAAGAGTGCTGGATCAGGCTGTAGATGAGCGTGAAGAGGAAGAGTTGTGGTCACCATCACCACCAGAAACAGCCTTGTCATCATCGCTTGCCGGACCTGCGGCAACGCTGGAAGAGGAGTATGAGGAAGAGGAGTCAGAGGAGGAATGTGGCGGCTTTGAGGAGGAGGAAGACCAACCACGGCAGGCACCCCAGGGTGCTCGTTGTTGTCACCTATCTGGGACCCATGGTGTTGTACGTGGCTGGGGGGAAGAACAGACCGTCAATGACATCAGTGAGTATGAGGAACGGGAAATGAGTAGCTCTGCATCCAACCTTGTGCAAATGGGGTCTTTCATGCTGTCATGTCTGTTGAGGGACCCACGTATAAAAAGGATGAAGGAGAACGACCTGTACTGGGTGGCCACACTACTAGACCTCCGGTATAAGCAGAAAGTGGCAGAAATGTTACCAAATTACCGAAAGTCGGAAAGGATGCAGCAGTTCAAAACCAAACTAAAAATATGCTTTACACAGCTTATAATGGGGATGTCACAGCACAACGGGAATCTAACAGGGGAAGAGGTGAATGTAATACTCCTCCTACCACGGCGGCAAGGACTGGACAATTTACAGAGGTTTTGTTGATGGAGGACATGCGGAGCTTTTTCAGTCATACTCATCGCCACAGCCCTTCGGGATCCAGCCTTAGAGAACGACTCGACCGACAGGTAGCAGACTACCTCGCCATAACAGCAGATATCGACACTCTGAGGAGTGATGAACCCCTTCACTACTGGGTGTGCAGGCTTGACCTGTGGCCTGAGCTATCCCAGTTTGCGATAGAACTTCTGGCCTGCCCTGCTTCAAGTGTCCTGTCAGAAAGGACCTTCAGTGCAGCAGGAGGCATTGTCACTGACAAGAGAAGTCGCCTCGGTCAAAAAAGTGTTGATTACCTCACCCTTATAAAGATAAAAGAGGCATGGATCCCGAAGGGACTGACAGTGGGGGATATGTTTGACTAACAAAAGGCCTGATGACATGTCTTGGCCTCAAAATGGTCCCCACGCTGCTGTATTTAATGTCTGCATACCGGATGACTTTCGTGAATTTTCCGCCACCAACTAGGGTTCCAGCCGCAATGATTTAATCACTTATCTGCCTGGAAAACATAATTTGTTCCGGCTGCTGCTACAACTGCGGCTGCAACAATGCCATTATTTTTCAGGCATGTCTACATGCCTAATTTTTCTGTCCTATGGTGCAGCACTGTGGTTGCAAAAACAAAACAAAAAAAAAAGGCACATACAAGTGTCAATTCCCCTTCGTGATCGTTACCTTGTGGTGAAGGGGCTTGCGTATCACAATGAAACAATCATCACCTCTTTGAGATGATAAGGCTGTTGCTTCATAATGGTCAGACCAAAAGCGATCGGACGGCTGGATAATATTTCATAGAAAAAACATTAATTTACCTCCTTTTTTTTTTAATTTGTATGGGTTTTTAATACATAAAATAAAAAATCATAATAAAGTCTCTTAATAGTTTATTAGAAATAATGCAGACAATTAAAAATATCCCCATCATTTCCAATACAAAGCAAGTACAGAGCTCAGAACTAAATTATTTCATGATGTCGTAATGGTTCGTTAATTCGACAATGGTTAATCAATTCGACACACGTCCCCGGATAGGGTACGTAACAGGTATTAAACTGATAGGAATAGTTCTAGTTAAGACACCACTCATATAGGGTGTCACAGCACATTGCTCTGTGCACACGCAGTGCCCCAATTTGGGAGTAAGAGGACCGACCAAGCTGCCTTTTTCCATCTCCCGGTTCCTAAAATCAATTCAGTTTGGTGTATGAGAGTTTGGTCTGTCACTATGAAGGCAGTCGAAGGTACCCGGCCTAAATTTTTTTTCACAAAAGGCAATCCCTGATATGTGACGTAACAGGGATTAAACTGATGAGAATAGTACTACAGAAAATACCACTCATATGTTGTGTGACAGTAAATTGCACGGCGCAGACGCAGTGACCGTGGATTAAAACAAAGGGGAGGGAGCCAGCATTTTTTTAACCATCTCCCCGTTCGAAAAATCAATTCAATAAATGGACCCCGGATTGGGGACGTTAGAGGGATTAAACTGATGAGAATAGTACTACAGAAAATAACACTCATATCATGTGTAACAGTAAATTGCACGGCGCAGACGCAGTGACCGTGGATTAAAACAAAGGGGAGGGAGCCAGCGTTTTTTTAACCATCTCCCCGTTCGAAAAATCAATTCAATAAATGGACCCCAGATTGGGGACGTTAGAGGGATTAAACTGATGAGAATAGTACTTCAGAAAATACCACTCATATCGGGTGTGACAGTAAATTGCACAGCGCAGACGCAGTGACCGTGGATTAAAACAAATGGGAGGGAGCCAGCAATTTTTTAACCATCTCCCCGTTCAAAAAATCTATTCAATTCACCTTTCGGGGACCCTTGGTGTTGTACGTGGCTGGGTTGAGGAAGAAACCTTCAATGACATCACCGGGACATGGCTAGCTTGGTATCCAACCTTGTGCAAATGGGGAGTTTGCGGTTGTGCAAATGGACTGTTTGCGGTTGTTTGCGTTGTATTAAAAGTTTGGTCTGGATGTTTTAAAGCATGTTATTCCAAACAATTTAGGAATGTTTGTTGATTTATGCCCTTTATGGTCCCCCTATGGCATGCCACAGTCCAGGTGTTAGTCCCCTTGAAACAACTTTTCCATCACTATTGTGGCCAGAAAGAGTCCCTGTGGGTTTTAAAATTCGCCTGCCTATTGAAGTCTATGGCGGTTCGCCCAGTTCGCCCGTTCTCGAACATTTGCGAAAGTTCACGTTTGCCGTTCGCGAACGGAAAATGTTATGTTCGCGACATTACTAGTCAGCAGCAGAGACAGCCCTAGCAGATGAAGAGCTCTTGCTGGTGAGACAAATCGATTTATATGAATTGCTTCGCTTATCTCTAGTAATATGGTATAGAGGTCGGACTCCCTCTGATCAGTTGTTTGAAGTGGTTGCAGCACTCTTCACTGTTTAACTGCATGCCATCTAGCTTGTAGCTGCGGTGCAGTGTAATTACCACCCCGTTGATCTAGATGGCATGTAGTTAAACAGTAAGGGGAATGTGGTGCTCATGCACCTTCAAACACCTGATCAGGGGGAATTCTGGGACTCTGACCCCTTCCAATCTGATATTGGAGACCTATAATGAGAATAGGTCATATTTTAGCAGTGTACAACCCCTTTAAGAATCAAGGTTGATCTATCAGCAAGCATTATCATGACTGCTGACAGAATCCAACTGGAGGACAACTTTTTCTATGCTGTCAGTCCCATACCCTAGAGCAAATTATGCTCTCCAGGTCATGTGAAACTACAATTCCAAGCAATTCCTAGCTGGCTTAGGCTGGATAGCTGCAGATTGGAGACCGCTGTCCTAGTGGATCAAAGTATGGCAATGGACAATAAAACATTTTGGAAATGTATATTATAAACTACAGTCATGTTTCATAGATCTTTAACTGATGTTCTACGGTGGAAAGTCATTTGTTTGCAACAATATGTTATACCTCCATGGCTCAGATCTAAAGATTTTCCTTTTGAGGTCAGGCCCCACCGCTCTAGGAATTATTGCTTTTCATGGTGTCACGTTCTTAAATATACATCTCTACAATACAGGTGTCCTATAAATGGACAATATTAATAATATGAAAGAGGTAAACCTGTGCACTTAACTTGTTTGAACATGTGTTCGTGTAGGTAAGAAAATGTGATCAGAAACGATGTGCTAGTTTTAAATATTTAAATATATTTTTACACTTCTTCAAAGACCTTGGAAAACCTACTAAGTTGATTCTTTGACTTTGGCTTTGAAGTGTGGTATGAAACTAAAGGACAGCTGTATTGTCTGGGCAACTTTCCAGATTCATTTTGTGAAGCATGAGAACTGTATATTATAGGTTTGTGGCACCTGGAAGTTTGAGCAATAACATGTATCAGAAAGCATCTCACTTGTATAGAATAGAAGACATCATGCTGTATATCAAAGTATGGAGGCCAATAAAGTATTTTATATGAGACTTCAAATATTGCATATCAGATAGGAAAAATGGCTATAATTGTGTTACCAAAATATTATCTATTGATATTACATTCTTCAATATTTTTCTATTATTGCAGATTAAGCCCCTCTAAAATTTATTTTTAGAATTTTCTTTAAATAATGCACACTTGAATTGGAATGGCCATTGTCCAGGTAACCAGGGGTGGATCCTGAAGGGAAGACAAGTTATCAGGCCATGTTTATATAATGGACCAGGCTTTTGGCTGAAAATGTGGCATTGATTATTCCAGCAGAGGACGAACTTTCCTTAGACGATGAGGCACCAGCTTAATAGTTATAATAGGCACACAGCTTTGTGGTTACAGTTCTGGACAAAAGCCTCCTTTTACTAGGAGACACTAATGGGGAGATGTATCATCTTCCTGCACTTGATTTCTGGAGTAAAACATTTTCAAACTGTGAGTTAGCGGCTTTTTTGATGCCATTGCTGTAATTTTTTGTTGCAAGTGGCGTTTTTAGCCATCCTCGCCACTTTTACGAAAAAGGGTGTGGTGAGGGTGCAAATAAAGACAGAAATCTTCTGTTTAAATGACTGGACTGCTTGAGGATTGCCTGGACTCGCTCAGTGGCTGCCTCCTGTGACCCCAATACAAAAGGACAGCTATATCTCCTTGGGCCTTTTTGAATCTACAGCTTACATTCTACTCAGCTATTCAACTGACCATTTCCTCCTCTGACACATCTCAAAAACCCTTTCAGCAGCATTGCATTGCAACTCACTCTGTCTCAGTATCATATGCCAATGTCAACTGCTTCCTCTAGTGCCCAAAACAGGCCAAAATAAATTGTCTCCTAACAAATGGTATGATGACCTGTCTTAGCATCCAAATGCAACATGTAACCTTTAAAGGGTATCTTTCAGCATGATCAACCCTGTTAAACACAACATATTGCCTTGTAGGGTTGATCAAGCTAATGAAAATGATATCTTACAACTTTTTCTAGGTAGCAGCATTTCCAAGATATGAACATTTTTATCATTATGCTGATTAGCTCTTTCGAGCACCAAGGCGCAACCAGAAGACTTAGAGCAATGCTGTCCTAATGCCCATCTTCTGAGCAATGTATAATGTATAAAAGTAACTACACCCCATGTAAAAAAAATTTAAACATATATGGACATATAAATATTTGAGTGAACCTCTTTAAAACGGATATCCTCAATGTTACTTTACCTAATGCATAAGTGATAGCCTTGAAAGGTTCTTCTTTTTATTGATGTTCCCATTCTTCTAAGGGTCCATTCAGATGTCCGTTAAATGGTACGGATCCGTTCCGCAATTGTGCGAAACGGGTGCGGACTCATTCATTTTCAATGGGGCTGGAAACGATGCGGACAGCACACAGTGTGCTATCCGCATCTGCAGTTCCGTCCCGCGGCTCCAACTTCCGGTCTGCGGCTCCGCAAAAAAATAGAGCATGTCCTATTCTTGTCCGCAGCTGCGGACAAGAATAGGAATTCTCTATATAGTGACGGCGATGTGCAGTCCGCAAAATGTGGACCGCACATTGCCGGTGCAGATGTTTTGAGGATCCGCAATTTGCGGACCGCAAAACACCTACGAACATGTGAATGGACCCTAAGTATCAGATATCTTGCAACTTTATAAGGCTGCGTTCACATTTCATTGTCAGTTATTTTTATCAGTTATTGTGAGACAAAATCTGGTGCAGGTCAAAATCACAGAACTGGAGGAAATCTTAACATTATACCTCATAGGGTTCATTAGGGGTTTTGACTCACAGTAAATGATGGAAATAACTGACCAAATAACTGAAATGTGAACTCGGACTAAGCATAATTTTTTGCCATTGCTTGCTTGCACAACTACTAATCTCAATTCCTTCGACATGGCTCTGTTGTTATGCTTCAGTACAATAAATTTGATAAAAATGGATATCCTACCAAAATTCTTTTATATGTTTCAAAGACTGCTAATCTGCTTTATCTAAATTTGTCTGGGCCACATCTGGAACATGATTACAATGATTATAATTATCTCTTTCTCCACATGTTATATATTTCTTACCCTGGATTAGGAGGTTCTCTCACTCAGAAAGCAATATGCTGCCATATTTTACCCAGAGCCTTCTTATAATGCAGGATCATTACATCAACCACCTGGATATCTACATTGACCTTGTCTGCTATTGCCCACATACATCAGTTGTGTCCGTCAGCTACTTCAGGCTGGGAGCCGGATATAACAAATATACATATGTACTGCACTCTAGTGCACAGATTTTGCATTTATAGACTGATAGCGCTGGACAGAAATGCTGAGAATGCAGTGCTTTTCTGTCCAGCCATATTTGAAATCCGGCATCACAACTGATATGATGCATGTATGAGAAATCTCCCATAGATAACTATTGGATCAGTTTTTGCTTCGGCTCCTGTTAGGGTTCACTCTAACCTACAAATTAGAAATATGATATGGTGGAGAGAATCATCAACAGAGACAGGTTTGAATTTTCATGTCTCTAGAATGTTCTCTGCGGGCTCTATTTTTAGAAGTCTTTATTTATATACTACGGCATACAGAACCAACCAGTTATTAAACATATTAGATATTTGCATGTATGTAATATATGTAACTAATGTTGCGTGAACCCGAACTGTAAAGTGTAAAAACGTATAAAAGTTATAAAATTTAGGGTTCGAGTTCGGTGTTCGGCTATTTAATAAAGCTTGTTGAAAGGCTGCAGGGCAGCCAATCAACAAGCGATTAAGATGTGTGTCCTTAGAAGCCATCATAGCCATGCCTACTAATGGCATGGCTGTGATTGGCCAGTGCAGCATGTGACCCAGCCTCTATATAAGCTGGAGTCACGAAGCGCCACACATCATGTCAGCTCTTACTAGTGTAGGGATAGAATGCTGCTGCTGTGAGGGAGAGATTAGGAAATAATCTGATATCAGAGCTTGGTGTTAAGTCTGCGATCTACAGCATTTTTTTGTTGTTGTTGTGGGTGCAATGCAAAATATTTGTACCCTGCCCTGAGCCCAGTGACACAGAAAAATAAGTTTTAATCCATCTGTTAGTTAGGTGGGCGTTGGCGGCCATTTTGTGCAAGTGCAGTGCATTTGCATCTGCATATGTGCCAAGGACAATAATTTTATCCTGTTCTTGTAGTTCAGTGGGCGACATATGCCCATTTTTTAAGTGCACCTGCACTGCATATGTGCCAGGGGAAGGGAAAATAATATAGGCAATCCGTCTGTGAGTTCAGGGACCCAGGGGGTGACATATTCCCATTTTTTTCTGTAAAGTACCCCTGTGCTGCATATGTGACAGTGTAAGCAATTCAGTAAATTCATCTTTATGATTCTGAGGGAACAAATTAATTATTTTTTTGATAAAAAGTATGTTTGCGGCCTGCACTGTATTTCTGAGAGTGAAATATAACCAGTAAATAGAACTGTGACATTGTTGGTGAAAAAAACACTTTTTTTTCCCCCATAAAGTACATTTGCGGCCTGCACTTCATTTCTGAGAGTACAATATAACCAGTAAATACTACTGTGACATTGTTGGTAAAAAAACAAAAAACACTTATTTTTTTGCAATAAAGTACATTTACAGCCTGCACTGTATTTCTGAGAGTAAAATATAACTAGTAAATACAACTGTGACATTGTTGGTGAAAAAAATCACTTATTTTTTGCAATAAAGTACATTAGCGGCCTGTACTGCATTTCTGAGGGTGAAATTTAATCAGTAAATGCAACTCTTAGATTGTTGGTGGCCATTTCTACAGTTATCAGACCAATCATTCACAAGTGGCTTGGAGGGTGTGTTCCTGCTGCACTGAATACCTGACAGGGAAATATATTCTGTAAATTCAGCGGCGTTTAAGTTGTTGGGTGATCTATACCCCTTTTTTCTTTCAAACTACCCCTGCACTGCATACCTGACTGGGAAATATATTCTGTAAATTATGCGGTGTTTAGATTGTTGGGTGATCTATACCCCATTTTTCTTTCAAAGTACCCCTGCACTGCATACCTGACTGGGAAATATATTCAGCAAATTCGTTGGCGTTTAGATTGTTGGGTGATCTATACCCCATTTTTCTTTCAAAATACCCCTGCACTGCATACCTGACAAGGAAATATATTCTGTAAATTCGGCGGCGTTTAGATTGTTGAGTGATCTATACCCCTTTTTTCTTTCAAACTACTCCTGCACTGCATACCTGACTGGGAAATATATTCAGCAAATTCGTTGGCGTTTAGATTGTTGGGTGATCTATACCCCATTTTTCTTTCAAAGTATCCCTGCACTGCATACCTGACAGGGAAATATATTCTGTAAATTTTCGACGTTTAGATTGCTGGGTGATCTGTACCCCATTTTGCTTTCAAACTACCCCTGCACTGCATACTTGGCTGGGAAATATATTCTGTAACTTCGGCGGCATTTAGATTGTTGAGTGATTTATATCCCTTACAAGCGCACTCTGGTAGACGCACAGATGATGGCATTCCTCCTGACACCGGGGCCTAAGTGGAAGTACAAGGCGAAGGCAGAGATGGAGGAAGAAGTCGCCAATACAGCTGGGACACCGCCAGCACCTTAGAAGGCAGGGTTAGCATGGCCGAAATGTGAAAAAGCTTTGTCAGCATGCCACAAGAACCAACACCACCAGCTGATATGGAACGTTTAAGCAGGAGGCAGCACTTCAGCAACATGGTGGAACAGTATGTGTGCACACTCCTACACGTTCTGACTGATGGGTCTGCCCCATTCAACTTCTAGGTCTCCAAATTGGGCACATGGCCTGAGCTTGCCCTTTATGCCTTGGAGGTGCTGCCTGCACTGCAGCAGTGTATTGTCTGAACGTGTGTTTAGCATGGCAGGGGGCATTATCACAGACAAGCGCAGCCGCCTGTCCACAGCCAATGTGGACAAGCTCACGTTCATTAAAATGAACCAGGCATGGATCCCACAGGACTTGTCTGTACCTTGTGCAGAATAGACATGTATACCGGCTTCACCCAGCCTTTGTTATACCCCAGCGCACTTTCTCTTTGTTTTCTTTTCTATATTTCCAATGTTTTGGGGTCTACCCAAAAAAAAAAAAAAAAAAAAAAAGTTAAAAGTTAAAAACAAAAAACTGTGTTGTTGGCGACTACCTCCTCCCCCACCGCTTCCACCTACACCACCACTTCCACCGCCTCCTTGACCTCCTACTCCATATGGACCTCCTCCTCCTAGTTCAAGATTATTGTTTTAAATTTTAATGTATTTTATGTTATTTTAAGTCATCTCCCTATCCACATTTGTTTGTATGGCAATTGTCCAGTTCTTACCCCCATTTTGCTTCCTTTTGCAGCACTCTAGAGCCCTTTCCATGACTTTTTCAGAGACATTTTAGTGCCCCAAAGTTCAGGTCCCTATTGACTTCAATGGGGTTCAGGGTCAAGTTCGGGTCCAGAACTCAAACTTTGCGACGAAGTTTGGCTGAACCTGGCGAACCCGAACTTTCTCGTTTTCGCTCAATTCTATATGTAACCTATCATTCCTCTTGCTTCAGTACTACACATCCATATAGATTATAAATGTAGATTATAAGTCATATGGCTCATGTTGCAGACCCTTGCATAATGAACTTTCCCCCATTTACACAAAACCACAACTCACAATAGTGTCCAAAGTCTAAACAATAGAAGCATTTCCCATGAAAAAAATAAATAAATATATAAAACAACTTCATCTCTCATATTTCCACTGGTGCTTTCTGCCTCATGCCGAAGGGGAACTGAGCCGGATTACCGGATGTATGTGAGCGGGCTCTAACCCCCCTATTTGATTACCTGGGCTTCTCTCTTTGAGTGGTAGTAGACCAGTTTTCATCCTGGTTAAAACCTCCAAATCAAGGTTTCAAAATACTATTACAAACTTGCTTTCTCTACCTTCTTTGTCAGTTCTCAGAAGATCCAGCCCAAAGAAGCCTTTCCCCTGGCTCTTCTATTCTCACTTACAATTCTTCTTGTGTTGTTCTGATTTTTTATTAGTGCTTAAAATAAATTGCAAACCTCTGGAGGTTCTCTTCGAATCCTCTCTCATGAATCTTAAACGGGTTCCCTGGGAATTAAGAAAATGAAAATACTTAAATATAGCTTTTTTATAAATATATTCTCAAATACCTTTCATTATTTATAATGTGCTATAGTATCTCCCTTGCGCTTATAGCCTCCTTCTTTGCACTTGACTGCGGTACTCGCAACTAGTAATGAGCAGGAGCTCCGTACAGTATTAGAATGTATTGGCTCCGAAGAGCCGAAGTTATTAATTCAGTCTTGCGAGACTTCGCATAATAACTTCATAAATCAATTTCTACTGTAAAAAAACATTTCCCGAACTCGGGTTCGGTTCCAAGTGGTACCTTGGAACCAAACCTGAGTTCAGGAAATAGTTTCTTACAGTAGAAATTGATTTATGAAGTTATTATGCAAAGTCTCTCTAAATTCGAATCAACTTTGGATTTTACATGTTTCAAATGAATGGGTCCGCATCTTATCTGCAAAAAACGGACACAGAAACAAATTACGTTCGTGTGCATGAGACCTTATATGCATGGTATCACGCTACCGGCCGGGGCGCGATCCGCATCTTGGAAACCAGACCCATACCCAGCTTGATCCCCATACTGCATAGAGAGGAAGATAGACGCCGCGGAAAAAGAACCATTAGTAAGGTAACTTATGTTACAATTGGTTATAAGTGTCTGCGATGTACTTTCAGCATGGGCCTCTTACTGGTTTTGGGCAAGGAGTGCGCGGTATCTTTCATATTTATTCATTATTTATAATGGGTCATTTTGTCTGGGAAGCAACCATCAGGGGAAACAAAATGGCCGCTCTCCCATTAGTTCACACAAAACCTGTCCTGATCACACAGGAGGACAAGTTACATTAAAAAGCTGCCTCCTCCTCCTCCTCTCTACTTGTTAATTCCTGGAGAACCCCTTTACAAAATGTATCATCTTGTCTTTTTGGCAGGGTAATAAGAGGGCTTCATTTTACAAAGATGGTGGGGTTGCCCACTGATACACTACATATAGGATATGATTCTTGCCATCTTTTCTCATATTGCTGGAAATGTGATTACAAAGCAAACAGCTTTGATATCAAAGATCCCTGGACTCCTACTGAAACATTTTCTTTTGGTCAATTGGATGAATATTCAACATCATTGGCTCCCTTGATTTTGGAGTGGGTGACAGAGGTTGACTTTTCCTGTAGAGTGGAAAACTCAGCAGCAGAATTTTGAAATTAGGTGAACAATTTTTTATGAGACTTGGCCAGGGTGGTTCACTGTTAAGGAATCTTCTGAATTTACTTGAATGGGGACCATGTAGATATCTTTGGCCTTAGCTTCTTTCTCTCCTCTTCTTTTCTTGTTTTATCTACTGGTCTCTTTTCCCCTTTTTGTGACTTCTTAATAAGGGTGGTTTGTATAATTTACATGTTAAGTGCAATTGCTCACTTTATTATATGTGATTTATATGGATATAAATACTTTGGCCACATGTCATATAGTCTACCTGCCAATTGGTATTGGTAAGAAACTTCCATCAGAAAGGAGTATTATTTTTAAACTCACTATTGGAAAATATATTTTTTATATTTATATTTTTTTAAGAGTTTTTGGCTGTTTTTCATTTTGGTAGTACTATGCCACTGAAAATTAAACACAAAATATTGTCCTTGTGTAACAGTCAGCACAGAGAAATATATAGATAGGTAACCCATTGTCGGTTTACCGCCGCTGTGATATTATTTTAGTATGATGTTACTATTATAGTAGATGAGTGGAATTTGAATAACAACATGACAGATCTGTTCTCCTGTTAGGGCTGGATAAAGATGTCCACAGAAGAGCATTGCACTTATCATTATTATGTGTGATGCTGTAATTGAGTCACTGACTCCCCTTTGTTTTCTGGTCAGAGTGATGGTTTGACTGAGAAAGTCAAGTGAGGCTGTTTGTTGTGCTTAAGGTCCAAACAAAGGAGAAAGTTAAGAGTCAGGACAGGAAGTAGAATACATGTAGTGACTTCAAAAGATTATATCCAGAAAAACCATTTTTTTTTGTAAAAAAAATAAATATGAAATTGCATACAATATTCACATATACATTGTTAATATGTGAGACAAAAATATTGATGGTAGTGTCTCTTAATGAAATGTCTCTCTCTCCATTCTGTATTGTAATTTTGAAAAAAAAAAATGTTATTATCTTTCCTTATGTTGAATAGTTAGTACAGCACTGATTCTAGGGACGAATATCTCCATAAGGGGGCAAAGTACAGAGGCAGAGTACAGAGAATGCTGGACAGGGTGGCTCTGTTGTTTGCTCCTGTCCATTGCTTTAAGTTAACCTTAATTTCCTATATACAGCTCTGTAGTAGGAAATTTGCACATCTCTAATCATTTTTCCAACAAACGTTTACCAGATACCAATATTTGAAAGATAATCTAACAGGGGTCAATATGGTGGAAACGTGTAAAAAATACATTAAGTTACAAATTAAATTGATTCTCCAGGATATTTATATTGATGACTAGTAGGGATGAGCAAATCGACTTTGGATTAAACATCTGAAGTCAATTCGCATAAAAATTTGTTTCAATACTGTACGGAGCGAGCACTCCGTACAGTATTAAAATATATTTGCTCTGATGAGATGAAGTTATTACTTGCGACGTCTCTTGAGACTTCGCTTAATAACTTCAGAAATTGATTTATACTGTAAAAAAAACATTTCCCGAACTCGTGTTCGGTTCCAAGGTACCACTATGTGAATACTCCATTCAGCCTATCAATCAGTGGGACAATTTTTAATGGCCACTTAGACAGAAGTGCATCCGTCTAACGGCCGTTAACAACAGTAATAACACTAGTGCAATACGACTTTTTGGGTTTAAAAAATAAAATAAAATACCTCATCCACTTGCTCATGCAGAGGCAGTCCACTCCTCTCTTGATCGAAAAAACCTACTAAAGGACCTGCGCTGAGAGTGATGATGTCACCGTGCGCTCCCAGCATGATCATGTGATGACGTCATCAGTGATGCTGGGAGTGCGCGGTGACATCATCACGCTCAGCACAGGTTCTTCGGCAGGTCTTTTTCAATTAAGGCAGGAGAGAACTGCCTCTGCATGAGCAAGTGGATGAGGTATTTATTTATTTATTTAAACCCAAAAGGCCGTATTGCGCTAGCGTATTGCTGTCGGCTGTTAGACGGGTGCACTTCTGTCTAAGTGGCCATTAAAAATGGCTCCACTGATTGATAGGCTGAATGGAGTTTTAACATAGCGATTGGTGACAAAGTGAATTTCTTGTCAAACTTCGGCGAAGCTAGGGAATCGAATTTTTTAAAACTTTGCTCATCTCTATTGATAACCTATCCTAAAGATAGACCATCAGTATAAAAATCCTAGAACACCCCTTTAATGTCTGTTAATTATAGATTATTATTCATTGTAGGTTATTTGCACTCCTAAGTAAATGGATATTGCATTCATTCATAAGAGGAGCAATTGAGCATAATATGAATATTTGTCTGATTATATGTATTATTTATTTTAATGTTTCACTAAATGGATTTGTTTCCAATATAAATATCAGCATAACATATTTTGTGAATACGAGTTCGAGGGTCGGTTTAACAATATGCCATATCTAGTCAGTATTGTTTTATATTTTTTAAATCTCAAACTTTCCAGAGAGTACAATCCTGCCAGCATCTGTTTGCAAGTGATTTTATGATTAAAATGAATAAATATTGAGTATACTTGCTACATACTGTAGTTAGGCAGTGTCCTATACAGTACAGCACAGGTGTGTTCAAGGGTAATGCAATCACATTACACAAATTACTTTTTCATACTGGTCAGGCACACACACTGCTCATAATTTAATGTTGGAATACATATATCAATGTTTGGAGTACTATTTGATGTTTAGTTACATCTTCATCTAATGCTTTCTGTAAAAGTTTTTGACCCTTTGTCTCCCTCTACAGGTACATTTGGTAATTTCTGAAACAATTTATATTCACATTTTTGCTGCAATGTATTACCTTGCGGGTGTTATCCTCATTGTTTATTCTGATGAGCCAAATGAGGGCAAATTAATCTCTATGAAGCTGGCAGAGTAATATCAGCCGATTGTATATATTTAAGGGTACTTTCACACTAGCGTTTTGGATTCCGTTTGTGAGATCCGTTTCAGTGCTCTCACAAACGGTCCAAAACGGATCAGTTAAGCCCCAATGCATTCTGAATGGATAAGGATCCGTTCAGAATGCATTAGTTAGGCTCCGTTCCGCTTCTATTCTGTTTTGGAGGTGGACACCAAAACGCAGCATGCAGCATTTTGGTGTCCGTCTGAAGAGGGGGAGCCTAACTGATCCGTTTTTAATTACAATGTAAGTCAATAGGGACGGATCCGTTTTCAATGACACAATATGGTGCATTTGAAAATGGATCTGTTCCCCATTGACTTTCAATGTAATTCAAAACGGATCCGTTTTGGACTTTGTCATTTTTCTTTTAACTAATGCAAACTTTTACATACTAGTATTTCACACAACTGTGCGTATATGTACCCAGAGTGTCTTTCACTTGTAATATGAAAATATTTTTACCTGTGGTTCTGTAGTACAGCTCTATTTCTTGGAAAACAGGACAGGCAGCAATAAACAAAATGCAGCTAATTCTAATATTAACTCCTTAAGTGTCATTTTTGCATTTTTGTTTTTTTTTCTCCCCACATTCCAATAGCCATAACTTTTTAACTTTCCATTTATATAGCAATATGCGGACTTATTTGTTTGCAGGACAAGATGCATTTTTATCGCCACCATTTAATTTATCATGTCTTGTATTGGAAAACAGGAAAAAAAATTCTTAGTAAGGTTCAGTTGAAAGAAAAAACACAATTCCGACAAGGTTTTTTGGGTTTTGATAATATGGCACTCACTGTGTGCTAAAAATGAAATCACATTCTTATTCTTCGGCTCAATACAATCATGGCAAAGACAAATCATGTGTTTTTTTTCCATTGCGGCATACACCATGGTGAATCTATTATGGTGAATGGGTTTCTGACGCGCTTCCTGCTGAGCTGTGCTTTGTGCACAGCTCAACAAGCAGTTTACCATGACAGGCCTGGGAAGCTTAAGCAGTGCCTAGGCCGTCATGGTAACATCAGAGCCCCACAATTTCATTGCAGGGGCTCTGATCGGAAGGCAGAGGGAGCCACATCCTTCTGTCTAACCTCACAGGTGCCTCAATCACTGTTGAACGCACCATCTGAAGAGTTAAATGACCAGTTTTGGTGTCATAACTTTTTGATCACTGCTATTCAATTTTATTGGGGGGTATATGGTGACCAAAAAATGTCAAATCATGTGTTTTTTTCCATTGCGGCATACACCATGGTGAATCTATTATGGTGAATGGGTTTCTGACGCGCTTCCTGCTGAGCTGTGCTTTGTGCACAGCTCAACAAGCAGTTTACCATGACAGGCCTGGGAAGCTTAAGCAGTGCCTAGGCCGTCATGGTAACATCAGAGCCCCACAATTTCATTGCAGGGGCTCTGATCGGAAGGCAGAGGGAGCCACATCCTTCTGTCTAACCTCACAGGTGCCTCAATCACTGTTGAACGCACCATCTGAAGAGTTAAATGACCAGTTTTGGTGTCATAGCTGATCCTACTGTATTATACATCCGGCACCTGTTACGTATGGATCAGGCTCACCACAGCAGCCCGCTCCATACAAGCCCTCAGCCGCTGTGACGTACAGATACATCACAGTGGCTGAAGGGGTTAATGGAAACGTATCTTCCTTTGCTGTGTGGCATATTATAAAAATCATAAGGGGAATGGGGAGTGGATATGTAGACCCCAAAGCAAACCATAATACTTATGTGAACTCATAACTAGACCAGCAGAGGATCCTTTAATGTGAAGAAATATGAAAGAAAGACTTACTTTTCCTGTTTTTGGACCCATTCCTGGTGAAAAATGCCTAAAACTGTATAAATTTATGATAGATAGTGGTCTAAGCTGTGAGACCAATGTCTAGAAAAGTGGTTCCTTGATTTTATCCATTGGGTCACAGCATGAACTAACTTCTTTGGGAGTCAAGCAGCATTCTGAAGTGTATGAAATTAATAGAGAAAGCCTTGCACAACCTGTGTTCATTTTGGCCTCCATTCTCAGATGTAAGATCTATCAGACAGCTATAACACCTGTGGTACACCATAAATGTTTGTGAGACTTCTTTAAGACAGGTCAGAATCAGAACTAATTTGCTGGATATACTGCAAGATGTGACTTCTGAAACCAGAGCGCGGTTGCAATAGAAACATGTTTCATGACTTCTGGGATGTCCCAAAGTGAGTATGTCACCAGGAAGACATGCATAAGATAAGCACAGTGTCAGAGATGTCATTGAGCTGTAACCATGCAGTACCTTGAGAGAAGCGCAATGCTACCAGCATTTTATGGATGCTCTTTATTATGTGAGTCATTTATCTAATAAATCAGATCAATGACAGTTTTTACATGACAGTATCAATCACTGTCACTCCACTCTACTCACTGGCATAAAATTATGTATTTAGCAGAGTTTTGTATGGGAGAAACTAGAAAATGGTTTGGAGTCCTGGAAAAATAATAAATGTGCTTACATTCACCTACCCTGACTCCTCTGATCCAGCGCTGCCACTCTTTCCTCTTTCCAGGCTGCAGCCAATTACATATTGTTGTGACTGCATTAATGACATCCTGTACAACGCCTGTCATTTGCCACAGTGGTATAAATCACATGCGGCCAGTGGTTGACTGCAGCATTAGGCTCCATTCACAAGTCCGCAAGCAAATTTGCTGAACGGGTGTGGACCCATTCATTTCCAATGGGGACGGAAAAGATGCAGACACTATGTGCTGTCCGCATCCGCATTTCCGGATCCGCAAAAAAATAGAACATGTCCTATTCTTGTCTGCAATTGCGGACAAGATTAGGCATTTTCTATTATAGTGCCGGCGATGTGCGGTCCGCAAATTGCGGAACGCACATTTCCGATATCCGTGTTTTGTGGCCGTGTTGATGAGCTATAACAACACAGCTTTGGCTGAAACCTCGGAGAGGAAGGAGCGGCAGCGCTGGGTGTAAGGCCTTAATTTTTTATCAGGGCTAAGGCTGCTTCCAAATTTTTTTTTAAATTGCAGTTGAAAACCACATTAAAGGGGATTCCTTGCCTTGAGCAATTTTTACTTGTTTGAAATATTAGTTAATCACATACTCTAGTGTCCCTTTGCTGAACCCCCTTCTGATCAGCTGTAATTTGTTGGTTAAGGCTTCTTTCAAAAATCACAGAAAAAGATACAAAACATCCTGCACGATATGATAACTAAATATGCTAATGTCCATGGCAACATTTAATAAAGAAAAAATCATGCACTAACGCAATAGATGCAAACATAATATATCGACTAAGCCCTCACTCTGATATGATAAATAGAGATGAGCGAATTTATGGAACATTCGATTCGGCTGATTCACCAACTTGCACCCCAAAAATTGCTTTGTGACAAATTACTTCGTAACGAATGGCATTTTTTGGTCAGTAGCGGGTGCAATGACAGGGAGCTGCGATTGCGACGCCCCCGTCATTGTAACCCTCAGATGCCGCATTCATACATGATCACAGCATCTGAGTGTAATTTTACACTGTTTTTAACAATTAATAAAAATATTAAATCAAACTTACTGCCTCCATTTGCTCGCGATGGGCCGGCCGCCACCATCTTGCTTGAAGATCTCGGCCGAAATCCCGTGCGGCACGAGATTACATCATCAAGCCGGCCGGCGTGATGACATAATCTCGCGCTGCTCAGGATTTCGGGTCAAGATCTTCAAGCAAGATGGAAGCTGGAGCTCCGACGCAAGCAAATGGAGGAAGGTAAGTTTGATTTTTTTTGTTTTTTATACTATTTCAGGTTAAATCGATTCACTGACACGAAGCACGAGGAAATTTGGCTTCTAGGCGAATAGAATTTATCATGAAATTTGGATCGAAATTTGGCACTTTGTGGGATTCGATTAGCTCATCTCTAATGATAAAATGTAAGACTCTCAGCCAATATATTTTGATCAAAACACATCTGTGCCCGCCTACCCACAGTTTTGGAATGTATTGGATAACAATAAAATAATAAAGGGTTACATAGCATCATAAATCAGTATAATACTATGTGACCCTGTCAGTGCTGGAAGTTCAGTTCAGGACAGGTGCTGTGCTGCGAGTCCGCAGCGACACACTCCCTCATCTGAAAGCGGCCTGAGGCATCTTTCACACACAACTTTATTCTGGCATTCTTTTACTGCTAAAAAACAAACAAACATGAAAATGGCTTGTGATTTTTTGCATACCATATGCTTTTTTTTGTGTTTTTGCAACTAAATGGCTACATTTTTAAAGCTTTATTTCCCTATGGATAAGGAAAAGAAAAATGCGAAAAATGCCACTGCTTTAAAATGCTGTGTTTTGAAAAAAAAGGTCAGAGACAAAAAAAAGACACCAAATTGAAAAACTGTAGTAGCAAAAATACGCCACCAAAATATGCTAAAATAGTTACTGAAAACCTATGTGTGAACCCATCCTCAGCCCAGTACTAAGGTTTTAGTTTCACTACAACATCACCAAAAGGTAATTAAGGCCTCATGTACACGACCATATGGCCTTATCAGTATTTTGCAGTCCGCAAAAAACGGATCCGCAAAAAATACAGATGACGTCTGTGTGCATTACGTTTTTTGTGGAACAGAACAGCTGGCCTCTGCTAGAACAGTACTATCCTTGTCTGTTGTGCGGACAATAATAGGACATGTTCTATCTTTGAACGGAACAGAAAAACGGAAATACGGAAACGGAAGGCATACGGAGTACCTTCCGTTTTTTTGCGGATCCATTGAAATGAATGGTTCCGTATACGGTCACAAAAAACAGAACGGAAACGGAAATAAAATATGTTTGTGTGCATGAGCCCTGAAGCAGTACCCAGTGGCCATTCATATCAATGGGTTGCCTGTGTAATGGATGATAGCACAGGTCATACAGAGGGAGAGATACTGTTTATATCTGCATTCTAATAAAAATAGGTTTTCTAAAATTAACAATCCCTTAAACATTTTAATAAAAGACAATTTTGCATACAGTAAACTCTTAGAGCTGCTTAAAATCCCTCCACATCTGACAAGGGTTCTATATATCCGTAGTTCTTTATCATCATCCAAACTGTGTCCTTCCATTTTGCATAGAAAAAGTAAAAGTTAATTCGCCACACGCGCTCCAGTAGTAGCTTGGGGGCAGCGCCATTTAAAATCCCTGAGCATAAAGAATTCAGGAATGTTGTGGCTGACATTTCTGCTTGTGGTCGTCTTATCTGACCATAATCTGTCACCAAATCTATATTTTATGGATATCATTTGTTAAGTATTTACTGTGTACTTTGAGCTAAGAGTTAGTTAATCAACTTGTCAGGCGGTTCCTACACTACATTTTATTATGCAGGCAGCACACATGTGCTCATTTAGCTATGGATTAAGCAGAATTTACAGACGATTGCGGTTCAAGCAACATATTTCAAATGTGAAGAGTTGTAACAGTTTGTGTTGGGTTATGGGCTATGTTAATCAGAACAGATTTTAAAGGAAATGCTGTGTTTGTAAAGCTTTGTACATTGCTATTAGTATTCTATTTTTTTAGTTTATGCTACTGAAATGTGGCATGGGAAAATTATACTACCGATGACTCTGCATTACATTTCATCATGATTAGAGATGAGCGAATTTCTCAAAAATTTGATGCAGCTGGCTCTCCTAATTTTTCGAAAAAATTTGGTTCAATCCAAATTTATTTGTGACAAATTGCGTTAAAAAATGGCTATTTCCTGGCTGCAGGGAGCCTATATAGTGGTGTAGAACATTGTCCCTTGCAGCAACACTCATAGGGAGTCTATTGTGGTAGTGAAACAATACTGTGAGTCAGTATGACATGTAGATGACAGGTGATGCTCTTAGAATCACTGCACACTTCACTTTTTTAGGCAGTTACGGGGCCAAAACTGACCAAAAAACTCAAGTGTGAACTCACATTGGCCTTACAGGTCAATGTTAACATCAAGAAGAAGCAAACTCCTTTTACACCGTTGGCAGCTGATTCCACTAAGATGTCTACAGAACCTGTACTATTAAACGTTTATACAAGTAGAGCCCCCCAACAGAGTGAAGAGGGTGTCAGCATTAAGTTTGTGTTGACGTCACTGATTATTTTGCCCTTCCTCTGATCCGTCAGAACAATAACCCCCAAAAAACGGATCCTGTGGAGCATCCACCTTCACTCGGTTAGCATTTGGTCAGTAATCCATCAATATTGTTAAAGCACAAAAAAAAGGAGTGGATCCAAAACAGAGATGACACATAAATGGAAGATTTGCATGTCTTTTGTGTTTTGTACCCACTCATGCTTTTGGCTACCAAATAATTAGCCAATTCTGATATAAATTAGGGACCATGTCATGCAGGCCTTACAGCTGTTACATAGACAGGATCCGTTGTGCATCTAATTTTTTCTTCGTTCTGACAGATCAGAAGAAGGGTCAAATAAATGATGATGTCAGCCAGGCTGAAAGGCAAAATAGTGGCCCAGTCATGCAGTGGGGACGGTGGGAACAGCATGTGAAGTCCACAGAGTGGCCCAATGACACAGTGGTGACATGGAAGCAGCATAAGGCGACCACAGAGTCTGGAGGTGGCAGCAGCATCAGGAGGAGGTGAAAGAGTGCAACAATGACAGTGTGGGGGTGGCAGCAGCATCAACAGGAGTTCACAGAGTGTCACAATGACCGTGTGTGGAGATGGCGGCAGCAGCATCCGGAGGAGGTCACAGAGGGGCACAATGACAGTGTGGAGGTGGTGGCAGAATCAGGAGGCCACAGAGTGGCACAATGACAGAGTGTGGAGGTGGCAGTAGCAGCAGCATCAGTAGGAGGCCACAGGGTGGCACAATGACAGTATGGAGGTAGCAGCAGCATCAGGAGGCCACAGAGTGGCACAATGACAGTGTGTGGAGGTGGTAGCAGCAGCATCCGGAGGAGGCCATAGGTTGGCACAATGACAGAGTGTTGAGGTGGCAGCAGCATCAACATCAGGAGGAGGCCACAGGGTGGAACAATGAGAGAGTGGAGGTGGCAGCGGCAGCATCAGGACACCACAGAGTGGCAAGGTGACATAGTGTGGAGGTGGCAGATGCATCAGGAGACCACACTGGGGCAAGGTGACATAGTGTGGAGGTGGCAGAAGCATCAGGAGACCACAGAATGGCAAGGTAACATAGTGTGGGGATGGCAGCAGTATCAAGAGACCACAGAATGGCAAGGTGACATAGTGTGGAGGTGGCAACAGCATCAGGAGACCACAGAGTGGCAAGATGACATAGTGTGGAGGTGGCAGCAGCATCAGGAGACCACAGAGTGACCCGCTGACAGAGTGGGGAGGTGGGTGGCAATATCAGTACCAGCTGAAGATGGTGGGTAAAAGAAGGAGCACTAGCCATCTGATGTGTGGCATCAGGAGGGTGGCAGCATCGGAATAGTAGCTGAGGCAGGTAGCAGATAAAACCGGTATCTTTCGTCAAAGTGTTGGTGTGGCACCATGGATGATCTAGTCTTATGCATCAGGCATTGGTGGGTGGAAATCCTGGCTGATCCAGGCCTGATTCATCTTGACAAAGGTCAGTCTCTCCACATTTTGGGTGGAAAGGAAAGTTATTTTTGGGGTAACTAGGGCCCCCGCAGCACTAAACACCCGCTCTGATGCCACACTACTGGCCGGGCAGGACAGCTTTTCCAGGGCAAACTCTGCCAGTTGCGGCCACAAATCCAGTTTGGCTGCCCAGTAGTCCAGCGGATCTTCAATGTGGGGTGGCAGGCTACTGTCCAAGTATGCTACCACCTGCTGGTTCAGGTCCTGCTACAGGTCTAGCTGCTGCTGCTGCTAGTGAGTAGTTTCTTCACTAGGCAGGTGAAGAAAGCTGCTCATCAGTGACTCTAGACTCAAGTTGCTGCTGATGGATCTGAAACTGCTACTACCCCCCCCCCCTCCACACTGCCCCATCAGCCATGGCAGAGGAACGTGAGCACAGAGGGCCCCCCAGGTTAGACCAGCGAGAGGATGGACAATGGAGCAGATAGACAGCGGCCAACTGAATACATAGGATATCTCTATAGTAGTTCAGTTTGTCCTCCCCTCCCAGGTGACGCCGCTACTGCCTCCACATTGGTCCTGCGACAATGTACGCCTCTGCCTCCTCATCCTCCACCGTGTCATCAGCCTCCACTGCAGAGACAATTCACAGTGCCCCTCCAGCATACCACATGTGCAGGACACGGCGGTGCCACTCTGTTCCTAACCTCATTGGCCTGGGCGAGTGAGGAGGAACAGAGGAGGAACTGCTCCGTGTCCTTCATCAAGAAATGAATCCTGGTGACAACTCAAATTCTGAACCATGGTGACCGACAACGGGAAGAACATGGTGTCAGTGCTGTGTCAAGGAGGGCTGAGCCATGCGCCCTGCATGTCACATGTGTTCAATCTGGTTGATGCAGGGCCATGGTGTCAATATTGGCACCCTGGCCATGCTTTACCTTTTTCCCATCGATTCTACAAATGGCCATGTTCACCTCCTCCAGCAGCTTAACAAAAGGCTGCTTCACCGCCGATTACTCCTAGCCATGCTATCGATTTGCTGGCTCTGCCACTGCCTCACGGGCAAGCTGCCACCCTCTTCTCCGAATGATGACGAAGCCCCTAATTCGCCCGGCTCCTAAGTACGATCAGCTGCATCATCATTATCGGTTGCTGTCTTCATGTCCCTGATGTCCTCCTTAACCGTCTTTGGGTCAGGAGCAACACCAGCTCCCACGCCACTTTCCTCATCACTACTTGCTCGCCTACCGGAGGAAGCGGCGGATGTCTCCTCCTCATCTTGGCTGGTCAGTAGCTGCTGACTGTCCTCTAGTTGCTCATCCTCGCTGTATAGTGGAGCTGAGCCCACAGCATATAATACTTGTCTGGCGGAGGGAACAGAAAAAGACAGAGGCAGGTTGAGGACAGGTGAGGACACAGGGCCTGCTTCCGGGCTATGCCAACTAAAGGTTGTGTCTGACAAACCCACTGACTCTTGGCTGGGTGTATCAATTCAAAAGAAATGGACGGCACTGTGCATTAATCGAGGTCCGGGTGCACAGTCATCAGGTCAGGGCCCCATCAAAGGCAATGAATGGACCGGCACTCCGCAATCCGCAAATAATATATATTTTTTTGCCACTAATACAAGTCAAAAAGGGCTTTTGAACATATAACTGCACTGCTAAACGGCAAGTAGGCCCTAATTTGTTTCCACTTATACACGCAACAAAAGGCTTTAGAACATATAACTGCAACGCTGAATGGCAAATAATATATATTTTTTTGCCACTAATACATGCCAAAAACGGCTGTAATATTTTAGCTTCACCACACAACGGTAATAAGCCCTATTTTTCCCACTAATACAAGCCAAAAAATGCTTTAGAGCATATAACTGCCCCGCACAAGGGCAAATAAGAAATATTTCCTTGTAATAAACCCTGTTAATGGCTGTATTAAACAGCACTTGCACCCCAATAACAAAAATGGTTTGCTGGAATTACAGAGCTGTATAATGGCAATTTGGATCCGCAGTCAGTGCAGCAAGGTGTAATATGATTGTTCCTATTACCCAGGCTGTAAAACTTCCCTACTGAACCCTGTTCTGCTTCAATACTGTGGGATGATTTCTCCCTATCCTTTCCCTGAACTTCTATAGAGCAAAATAAAAGTTCTAAAGTATTTTCTACCACTGTCCCTAGCACCTGCTGACATCTCTCCCTGCACTAAGTACATTGGAAAATGGCTGAATCCAAGATGTCTGATGCTATTTATAGGGCTGTGATATCATAGGGCTGGCTTGCTGCTGATTGGCTGCATGCATGGCATTGTGGGTGATCCCTCGTTTCCAGAGTTCCTTGCTCTATGTCCTAACACGTGCAGCAGCCATTTCAGGAAAAAGGTTGATTTGTTACCACGAAGCGTGAGGGAATTCGGATTCGGTGCAAATCGAATTCTACCTGAAATTTGGATCGAATTCCACTTCGTCAACTTCGATTCGCTCATCTCTAATCATGATTATTAGAATATGTACTATTTCTTTTAAAAAATTAATAGATCTATCTAGCAAGCTTATTGTCCAAGGTGCTGTTAATAAAAATAAGGATGATAATAATACTAATAATGTGTTCTAAAATGACAATATTTATAGTCATTGTTTCTACAATTATTAAAATATATATGTATATATATGTAATTCTAATAAATATTTTTTTAAAATTGATATAGATACACATTTATATAAAGTTGGTTTAAAAGTATAGACGTTATTTTGTAAGTAAATATATAATTTTTAAAAAAAGTTGAAAATTTAAATTTTAAATAAATGGCATTACATAAAATAAAATTTTGACCTCCATTGTCCAGTTTACGTGAATGTTATATTTTTTAGGTTTCTTTATTAATTAATTTTTATGTTTTTCTATATAAAAGAGTGGACAGTGTAGGAATTAAATCAGAAAATAGTGTTTTCATTTTTTGACTTGTATGTTTTGTAATGATGTCCAAAAATAAAATTGTTTTTTCCAACATATGAGAAAACTTTATCATTCCTATGCCGATACCCTGGGGGATCCTTAAAAATGTGGGACCCTAGGTTTAAATCAAAATACTGTACTCCTGTTTAAACTACTGTACGCACTGTATGCACAAACTGCTACACTACCAGCATCAAACAAGTATGCTACTGTACCTTTTCATGTGTTTTTTCTATGCTTTGTTTTTTTCTTTTTATCCATTGTAAGAATCTATGCCGCTACGGTGACACTGCTAATGTACACTGTGATTTCCTTGAAAATCCTTTAATAAAAACTATTGTTGGAAAAAAAATGTTTTTCCAGGGTAGAAAATAATTTATTTATTTTTTTAAACGGTAAAAAAATTGTATTTAATTTTTTTTATTTTACAAATGAATACAACAATCAGTAAAACGTGTTTGTAAACAATAAAATAGTCTATAACAATTCTCATTGTCCCAGTGACATGGGTAAACTCTGGTCTCTGGCATACCAGTTTCTATATTTTTATTGTTAGGTAGTGAAAGCTACTTAAAATTAAGTATACAACACAGGCCTAATCCAGGCCAGATTCTATTTATGCATTTCATGCATTAAACTCATTTAAGTTTTCAGTCAGATTTCATTACAAGGAATACTACCGTGCAGAACATCTAGTAGTAAGGTTAATACGCTTCAGGAATCTAAAATGATGAGATTGAAGTATCTGATTTCATGAGAGGCTTTTCACTCAATTCTGGGTGTATGTACTATACGCTGCTTGCTTCCTTAGGTACTAATGCAGTCAGCATGCGCCCTGCGATGTGTAAACACAGACATTCTCTGCAATCAGTGAGGTTGGTGTCTTAAGGCAAGAAAATGTTTTCACAAGGAAATACAATTTATGTTCCTGATTATGTTTCTGTCCTAGACTGATAAAGTCAAAGGCTGAGATTGATAATTTCAAACTTTGTTGATCTCTCAAACATTAGTGAAGCCTTTATAAATAAGATATTGAAAGAAGGGGGGAGATCCGAGGTTTGTTGTGTCTGACCCAAACCGAGATAACTAAAACAAACCAGTGCAGCTACTTCAGAGCAATAAAGGTTACGCATCTTTTATATAGATGTCGGCTAATTTTAAATGTATTATTCTATTGATTTTGACACAGGACACTTGTGTAAATTATTATTATTTTTTTATTAACACGTAGTTGGGCCAGTGGCCCAGGGCATAGATTTCTTGAATAGAGCACTTTCTTGTCCTTCAAGATTTAAAGAAAATAAAAAAAAAAGGTAATCCTTTAATGTGTACCAATGCAACATATAAAACAGACTCTCATGGGTAAATGCAAAGTCCATGACACCATGCACACCACTTTGTAAGAGAGAATAGGGATGAGAAGATTTCCTCTAAGATGCCGAGCAGGGTGGAAGCTGTAAATACTCATGCGGCAGTGTGCCCAATAGATAAAAACAGCTCTGACTGTTGGATGATCTACTAAGAATTATTAATCAATTTTATCACATTTTTCTTTAAAGTTCTTGTACACTTTTCACTGGTTGAAAACATATACCCATTGTTTGTGTGAGGTACACCTGCACTGCATACGTGACAGTGAAATAAATCTAGTTAATCCATCTGTTAGTTCGGTGGGTGACATATACCAATTGTTTGTGAGGGGTACACCTGCACTGTATACATGACGGGGAGATAAAATCTAGTTAATCCATCTGTTAAATCGGTGGGTGACATATACCAATTGTTTGTGTGAGGTGCACCTGCACTGCATATGTGACGGGGAAATAAATCTAGTTAATCCATCTGTTAGTTCGGTGGGTGACCTCAAAGAATGAGGAGAGCATCAAATAAGGGACGTGGCCCTGGTAGTGGTGCTGCTGGAGCTCATGTTGCAGTGAGAGGATGTGGTGCACGTAGGCGACAGAGTGTTCCGTGTTTTTTTGTAGGCCCGAATACCGGTGTATGAATGGTGAGTCCAGAACAAGTAGAGGCGGTAGTAGATTGGGTAGCTAACAGTGCCTCTAGTTCCTTCACATTGTCTCCCACCTGGTCCCCTGCTGAACGCGCAGAGTTGGCACCTGCAGCCCATGGGCATCTGTCTTTCACCTCACCCCCTTGCAAATAAGGCAAGCAGTCTGAGCCCCAAGTCATGCAGCAGTCTCTTATGCTTTTTGATGACTCTGCTGGCAGGGTTTTTGTCGGCCATCCACCTACCCCTACCCCAGAAGTGGAAGAGATTGAGAGCACTGATGCCCAACCACTTATGTTTCAGGAGGTGGACATGGGAGGACCACTGCAGCACGTCTCTGATGATGACGAAACACAGGTGCCAACAGGTGCTGCGGCTTTCTGCAATGTGCAGAATGGCAAGGAGGGCAGGGATGAGAAGTGGGTGGAAGATGATGTGGAGGATGATGAGGTCCTAGACCCCACATGGAATCAAGGTCATGCGAGTGACGCGTGCAGTTCAGAGGAAGAGGTGTTGGTCACACAGCTCCAGCCACATAGCAAAAGAGGGAGCAGAGTGCAAAAGCAGAGTGGCTTCCCCCCCTAGCCTGTATGCCTGCTACTGCCCACCACACCCAGGGACTGAGCACACCAAAGCTAACTGCAAGGAGTTCCCTGGCGTGGCAGTTCTTCAGACAATGTGCTGATGACAAGACGTGAGTGGTTTGCACGCTGTGCAATCAGAGCCTCAAGCGAGGCATAAATGTTCTAAACCTGAGTACCACCTGTATTACCAGGCATCTAAATGCAAAGCATGAGCTGCAGTGGAGTTCACACCTCAAAAACCATAAAAAGATCTCAGGCTCCTCCTGCTCCTTCTTCTGCTGCAGTCTCGGCCTCTTCCTCCCCCTCTGGAGTGACAGTGGCACCTGCCACCCCATGGACAGTCTTTGCACTCTAATCCCTGCTGATATTGTTTTTGTTTTTTTTTTCAAATTGCAGCAAGCTCCGGATCTGCCATTTTTTTTCGCATTTCCAATGCATTTGCAATGTATATTAGTTTTTAATGCCATTTTTACACGGCAGGAGACGCCGAGCAAATTGATTTATCTTTTTGTAGGAAAAGATTCAATAAAACCTGAAATTTACTCATTGATATCTGTCCTTTTTCCCGTCCTGTGGAGAGCTATCGGTACAAGAAGAAGGGTTTATCAGTGATTGATAGCTTTGTGTATATCAGTGAGTTTAAGGCCTCATGCACATGGCCCTTGCCCGGCTGTGGCCGTATTGCTTCTCGCATCACGGATGGGGACCCATTCACTTGAATGGGTCCGTAATTCGGAGCTGCAGTGAGGAATGGAGGCAAGGAACCCCACAGAAGCACTACGGAGTGCTTCCGTGGTGTTTCTGTCCATGCTTCCGCACTGCAAAAAATATAACATGTTCTATTTTTTTTGGGTGCGGACGGATCACTAACCCATTTAAGTTGAATGGGTCTCGATCCGTCCCGGCCGCCGCATGGAGGTTGCCCGTGCATTAAGGACAGCAAATTTTGGTCCCCAATGCCCGGAACGGCTGCACAACAGCCGTGTGCATGAGGCCTAAGAGATAGGTGTCAGTCACTGATAACTCCTCCATGTACCGATAGGTCTTACAAAAAGCAAAGTTTTACTAAATATTTTCCCACAAAAATATATCAATGTGCTCAGCTCCTCATGCTCTAGAACATACTGCCTGTAGATTGCATTGCCTCCTTTGCTGACAGGTCCTCTATAAGGCATTTTTTGACCTTATGTAACAATTAGAGATGAGCGAATTTTTCAAAAATTAGATTCACCGCTTCGCCGATTTTCTTTTGGGGAAAAACGGCTATTTCCTGGCTTCAGAGAGACTTTATAGTGGTATAGAACATTGTGCCGTGCAGTAACACGCATAGGGAGTCTGTTCTGGTAGTGAAATAATACTGTATGTCCGTTTGACATGCAGATGACAGGCATCGCTCTTAGAATCACTGCACACTTCACTTATTTGGGCGGTCACGGGGCCAAAACTGACCAAATAACTCAAGTATGAACTCAGCCTTACAGGTCAATGTTAGCGTCAAGAAAAAGCGCACCCCTTTTACATCGTCATCAGCTGATTCCACATAGATGTCTACAGAACCTGTTCTAGCAAACGCTTATACAAGTATACAAGTAGAGCCCCCCCCACAATAGAGTGGAGAGGGAGTCAGCAGTAAGTTTGTGTTGACGTTACTGATTATTTTGCCCTTCCTCTGATCCGTCAGAACAATAACCCCCAAAAAACGGTTGCTGTATGTTGAGCATCCGCCTTCACTTGGTCAACATTTGGTCAGTAATCCGTCAGTATTGATAATGCCAAAAAAAACAGGAGTGGATCCAAAACATAGATGACACATGAATGGAATATTTGCATGTCTTCTGTGTTTTGTACTCACTCCTGCTTTTGGCTAGCAAATCACAAGCCATTTCTGATGGGACCATACAGGCCTTACAGCTGCTACACAGAAAGGATCCTTTGTGCGTCTAATTTTTCCTTTATTCTGACAGATCAGAAAAAGTGTCAAATAAATGATCATGTCAGCCAGGCCGAAAGGCAAAATAGTGGCACAGTCATGAAGTGGGGAGGGTGGAAACAGCATGATAAGTCCACAGAGTGGCCCTATGACATAGTGGTGAGGTGGAAGCAGCATTTTGAGGCCACAGAGTGGCACAATGACAGTGTTGAGGTGGCATCAGCAGCAACAGGAGGCCACATAGTGGTACAATGACAGAGTGTTAAGGTGGCGGCAGCAGCATCAGGAGGAAGCCACAGAGTGGCACAATGACAGTGTGGAGGTGGCGGCAGCGTCAGGAGACCATAGAGTGGCAAGGTGACAGTGTGGAGGTGGAAGCATCAGGAGGAGGCCACAGAGTGGCACAATGACAGTGTGTAGGTTGCGGCAGCATTAGGAGGACACAGAGTGGCAAGGTGACATAGTGTGGAGGTGGCAGCAGCATGAGGAGACCACAGAGTTGCAAGGTGACATAGTGTGGGGGTGGCAGCAGCATGAGGAGGCCACAGAGTGGCAAGGTGACATAGTGTGGAGGTAGCAGCAGCATGATGAGGCTAAAGAGCAGCAAGGCGACAAAATGTGGAGGTGGCAGCAGCATGAGGAGACCACAGAGTGGCAAAGTGACATAGTGTGGATGTGGCAGCAGCATGTGCAGCAGCAGGTGCAGGGCCTAGGACTTCTCTGTCTGACATACTGTAAGATCAAATAATCAAATGTAAGATCAAATATTTTTTCTTTCGCTAGTAACTGCAAACAGGGCTTTAAACATATATCACTGCACCGCAGAACGGCAATTAGGCCCTCATTTTTTTTCATTTTAACACAACACAAAAGGCTTTTCAACAGATAGATGCACTGATAAACGGCGAATATATTGTTATTCCGCCACTAATAGACGGCAAACTGGGCCTTCGAATATATCACTGCACCACAGAACGGCACATATACCCTCATTTATTTCCACTTTTACACAACACAAAAGGCTTTTCAACAGATAAGTGCATCGATAAACTGCAAATATATTTTCATTTCGCAACTAATACATGGCAAACTCGGCTTTTGAATACATCACTGCACTGCAGAATGGCAAATAGGCAATCATTTTTCTCCACTTTTACACAACAAAAAAGGCTTTTCAATAGATAAGTACACCGATAAACGGCGAATATATTTTTATTTCACCAATAATACACTGCAAACAGGGCTTTTGAATATATCACTGCACCACAGAACAGCAAATAGGCCCTCATTTTTTTCCAGTTTTCCACAATACAAAAGGCAAGTGCAACGATGAACGGCGAATATATTTTTATTTCGCCACTAATACACAGCAAACTGGGCTTTTGAATATATCACTGAACTACAGAGTGGCAAATATGCCCTAACTAATTTCCACTTTTACACAACACAAAAGGCTTTTCAACAGATAAGTGCATCGATAGACGGCGAATATCCTTTCTTTTTTGCCACTAATACACGGCAAACTGGGCTTTTGAATATATCACTGCACCACATAATGCCAAATAGGCCCTAACTAATTTCCACTTTTACACAACACAACAGGCTTTTCAACAGACTAGTGCATCGATAAACGGCGAATATACTTTTTTAGCCACTAATGCACGGCAAGCTGGGCTTTTGAATATATCACTGCACCACAGAATGGCAAATAGACAATAATTTATTTCCACTTTTACCTAACACAAAAGGCTTTTAAACAGATAAGTGCAGAGCTGAACAGCGAATATATTTTCATTTTGTCACTAATACATGGCAAACTGGGCTTTAGAATATGTCGCTGCACCGCAGAATGGCAAATAGGCCATTTTTTTCAACAGATAAGAGCATCGATAAACAGTGAATATATTTTTATTTCGCCACTAATACACGGCAACCAGGCCTTTGAATATATCACTGCACCGCAGAACGGCAAATAGGCCCTCATTTTTTTCTACTTTTCCACAACACAAAAGGCTTCTTAACAGATAAGTGCAACGATGAACGGCAAATATATTTTTATTTCGCCACTAATACACAGCAAACTGGGCCTTTGAATATATCACTGCACCGCAGAACGGCAAATAGGCCCTAATTTATTTCCACTTTTACCTAACACAAAAGGCTTTTAAACAGATAAGTGCAACGCTGAACAGCGAATATATATGTTTTTTTTGCCACTAATACACGCAAACTGGGCTTTTGAATATATCACTGCACCACAGAACGGCAAATAGACCCTAATTTAGTTCCACTTTTATACAACAGAAAAGGATTTTCAACAGATAAGTGCATCGATAAATGGCGAATATACTTTTTTAGCCACTAATGCACGGCAAGCTGGGCTTTTGAATATATCACTGCACCACAGAATGGCAAATAGGCAATAATTTATTTCCACTTTTACCTAACACAAAAGGCTTTTAAACAGATAAGTACAGAGCTGAACAGCGAATATATTTTTATTTTGTCACTAATATATGGCAAACTGGGCTTTAGAATATGTCACTGCACCACAGAATGGCAAATAGGCCCTAATTTTTTTCCACTTTTCCTCAACACAAAAGGCTTTTCAACAGATAAGTGCATCGATAAACGGCGAATATACTTTTTTTTGCCACTAATACACGGCAAGCTGGGCTTTTGAATATATCACTGCACCACAGAACGGCAAATAGGCCCTAAATCATTTCCACTTTTACCTAACACAAAATACTTTTAAACAGATAAGTGCAACGCTGAACAGCGAATATATTTTTATTTCGCCACTAATACACAGCAAACTGGTCTTTAGAATATATCACTGCACCGCAGAATGGCAAATAGGCCTTAATTTTTTTCCGTAACACAAAAGGCTTTTCAACAGATAAGTGCATCGATAAAGGGCGAATATGTTTTTATTCTGCTACTTATACATGGCAAACTGGGCATTTAAATATATCACTGCACCGCTGAACTGCAAATAGGCCCTCATTTTTTTCCACTTTTACACAACGCAACAGGCTTTTCAACAGATAAGAGATAAGCACAACGATGAACGACGAATATATTTTCATTTCGCCACTAATACATGGCAAATTGGGCTTTTGAATATATCACTGCACCACAGAACGGCAAATAGGCCCTAATTTATTTCCACTTTTACACAACACAAAAGGCTTTTCAACAGATAAGTGCAACGCTGAACAGCGAATATATTTTTATTTCGTCACTAATACACGGCAAACTAGGCCTTTGAATATATCACTGCACCGCAGAATGGCAAATAGGCCCTCATTTTTTTCCACTTTTCCACACCACAAAAGGCTTCTCAACAGATAAGTGCAATGATGAATGGTGAATATATTTTTATTTTGCCACTAATACACGGCAAACTGGGCTTTTGATTATATACCACTGCACCACAGAACGGCAATTAGGCCTTAATTTATTTCCACTTTTAGACAACACAAAAGGCTTTTCAACAGATAAGTGCATCGATAAAGGGCGAATATGTTTTTATTCTGCTACTTATACATAGCAAACTGGGCATTTGAATATATCACTGCACCGCTGAACTGCAAATAGGCCCTCATTTTTTTCCACTTTTACACAACGCAACAGGCTTTTCAACAGATAAGAGATAAGCACAATGATGAACGACGAATATATTTTCATTTCGCCACTAATACATGGCAAATTGGGCTTTTGAATATATCACTGCACCACAGAACGGCAAATAGGCCCTAATTTATTTCCACTTTTACACAACACAAAAGGCTTTTCAACAGATAAGTGCAACGCTGAACAGCGAATATATTTTTATTTCGTCACTAATACACGGCAAACTAGGCCTTTGAATATATCACTGCACCGCAGAATGGCAAATAGGCCCTCATTTTTTTCCACTTTTCCACACCACAAAAGGCTTCTCAACAGATAAGTGCAATGATGAATGGTGAATATATTTTTATTTTGCCACTAATACACGGCAAACTGGGCTTTTGATTATATACCACTGCACCACAGAACGGCAATTAGGCCTTAATTTATTTCCACTTTTAGACAACACAAAAGGCTTTTCAACAGATAAGTGCATCGATAAAAGGTGAATATATTTTTATTTCGCCACTAATACACGGCAACCAGGCCTTTGAATATATCACTGCACCGCAGAACGGCAAATAGGCCCTAATTTTTTTCTACTTTTCCACAACACAAAAGGCTTCTTAACAGATAAGTGCAACGATGAACGGCGAATATATTTTTATTTCGCCACTAATACACGGCAAACTGGGCCTTTGAATATATCACTGCACCGCAGAATGGCAAATAGGCCCTTATTTGTTTCCACTTTTCCACAACACAAAAGGCTTCTCAACAGATAAGTGCAACGATGAATGGCGAATATATTTTTATTTTGTCACTAATACACGGCAAACTGGGCTTTTGAATATATCACTGCACCACAGAACGGCAAATAGGCCCTAATTTATTTCCACTTTTACCTAACACAAAAGGCTTTTAAACAGATAAGTGCAACGCTGAACAGCGAATATATATATTTTTTTTGCCACTAATACACGCAAACTGGGTATTTGAATATATCACTACACCACAGAACGGCAAATAGACCCTAATTTAGTTCCACTTTTATACAACAGAAAAGGATTTTCAACAGATAAGTGCATCGATAAACGGCGAATATATTTTTATTTCGCCACTAATACACGGCAAACTGGGCTTTAGAATATATCACTGCACCTCTGAACGGCAAACAGGCCCTATTTTTTTCCACAACACTAACGGCTATTTAACAGATAAGTACATCGATAAACTGCGAATATATTTTTATTTCACCACTAATACACGGCAAACTGCGATTTTGATTATATATCACTGCACCGCAGAACGGAAAATAGGCCCTAATTTATTTCCACTTTTAGACAACACAAAAGGCTTTTTAACAGATAAGTGCATCGATAAATGGCGAATATATTCGCCCCTAATACTAATAAACACACTAAGCTCATGGGAATGGCGCATATAGGCGCCCATACAGGAGCCCAAGATTTGCGCATATTTGTGCAATATGACATCTAGCTAAATTATCTTCTCCAGTGGGATCGGGCATTCTGGGGGCCGCTAGATCCCCAGTGTTTACCGGGGGTTGCACCTCCACCACTTTTTACATGGTTATATAATTGTTTGGTACTAATAAATTGTATAATGGAAAAGAGGTATTAACATCATAACTATGATTAGTGATGAGTGAAGCGACCTTTTTGATCCTAGATCCGAAGTCACTTCACTCAAAACTTCGCTTTAATGCTGTACGGAGATCCGTTTCCATACAGCATTAAAATGTACGGCTTTAAGGAGGCAAAGTGAGTTATTCCCAAAGTTTTGCGAGACTTCCGTGAATGTCTTCGGTATTTGATTTTTAAACGGAAAAAACATTTTAAAACTTGGCTACGAACTTGGCTTCGGTTCTGACTAGGATCCGAAGCTCACTTTGCTCATCCCCAACTATGATAAATACCGTAATCTTCTTTATTACTATATGTACATTAATTGATATTCTATGGAGAAATCGGAGCAGTTTAGAAAAAGTAGTGATCTGCATCTCCTGTGTACTAGACTTTATAAACTTTTTGTATCAGCTGGTAGCACACTTCCAATGTAAAATTCTAAAGATAAAATGTTCATTTAATTGTAAAAACAAAGCTTTCTATTTATCCATCCATCCAGTTTTCTCCAGTCATGACCTTTTCTTTTGGTAGGTGGCTGTCACAATATGATATTAGGCACAAGATTTTGAGAGCTAGGATAATAAATAATGTTTTGACGGGATATTTTGTGAACGGGGAAGAGATTTCATATTTTATTTTTTTTGTTTTTGTTTTACTTTCTACTATGTACTATTATGTAATTTTTATTATGACAGAATAAAACACAAAAGAAAAAAGCCTAACACAATACTCAATCATCAGTATTGTGCAAGGTCTAATCAGACATCACAGGTTTAACACAAATAACGCAATCAAAACCACAGACCCAAAATTAAATATTCCTTATATAAGAATTACCTGTATTTAAAAAAAAAAAAATTAAGTACAACCTATTAAACATTTAAAAAGACCTTGTAGAGAGAGCAGAGCCTCTGGGTGTAACAGTAAAGCCCCCGTTGCTACTAGAGGCTCATTTGCATGTATTAAAACATAATTTTTCTTAGTAATGCGGGCACATATGAACTTGAGACCAACACAGATGCCTTCAGCTGCCAAGCGCACATGCAACAGATCAGCAAGTTTCATAGGTACGAATCTGCTGACATATGTCCTTTAGCACTGAAAATATAATGGTACAAAAATAACTTCATATACAGTATATTAAAAAACATATATATACCCCAAAAT
Source organism: Bufotes viridis (assembly GCA_033119425.1). NCBI lineage: Eukaryota > Metazoa > Chordata > Amphibia > Anura > Bufonidae > Bufotes > Bufotes viridis. The sequence continues at coordinate 269,380,573 of CM065590.1, read as the reverse complement.
TATGGCAAAAAAAATATGCAATGTATGCTACAAAAAATTAGTTCTCAAACACCAACATTGCATACCATATTTTCTGTGTAGGAGAGGAAGACCGGAGAATGGGTTAGCAAATGTTGACTGGAATGCACTCCTGGGAGATGCAAATCCTTGATGGTCACATTTGAAGGCTGCTGCTTACCAACTGAAATTGAAGATACCAGAGATACAGATGGGTGGGTATACAAGCTAAAATGCATGAAAAATACACTAGCAGCATTTTCTTGCATTGACATAGTTAAAATTATGGTATGCTTACACCAGATATATATGTTTTTTTAATTTCTGGTAAAACTACTTTTATATGAAAATGAGCTTGGTGCTTAAGGAGTCAAGGGTAGGGATGAGCAAACCCGAACCACCACGTTCGAGACCGCACCGGACATTTGGGTGTCCATGTACCGAATCCGGATTTTGGCGCCAAAGTCTGTGTCCGGGTTCCTTGTTCGTACTTTAAATAAAGCTTGTTGAAAGACTGCAGAGCAGCCAATCAGCAAGCGATTAAGGTGTGGGCACTTCAAAGCCATCACAGTCATGCCTAGTATTGGAATGGCTGTGATTGGCTGGCGCACCATGTGGCCATGCATGCCTAAAAGCTGGATCACATGAGGTGCCGCAATTCTGCTCTGATTAGTGTAGTGAAGTGACGCTGCTGCAGGCAGGGAGAGTGTTAGGCTTTTATTTGTTTTATAAAGTGTGCTGGTGACCTGTAGACATTATTGATGGGTGTAATACAGCTTCTTTGTACCAGTGAGACAAAAATACCATACTTAATGTTCAGTCTGAGGGTGACCTGTTGGGCTTTTGGCATTTTTCTTTTGATGCAATTCTACGCCTTTGCACAAGTGACAGGGAAAAATAATAGTTAAATCGGTCTATTATTTCGTGGTTGAGACATACCTATTTTTTGGGGTGAAAAAAACTTCACTTGCCACTGTCAAAGGGATATATAGTAATCAGTTGGTTAATTGGGTCGGTGTGACCTACCTATATTTTAGGTTGAAAAAACACTGTAATTGCCACCTTCAACGGGATATATAATAGTTATTCAGCCGGTTAACTGAGTCGGTGTGCCTACCTATTTTTTGGGTTGAAAAACACTGCTCTTGCCACCGTCACAGGGATATATAATAGTTATTCAGCCAGTTAATTGGGTCAGTGTGACCTACAGTGGGTACGGAAAGTATTCAGACCCCTTACATTTTTCACTTTTTGTTAAATTGCAGCCATTTGCTAAAATCTTTTAAGTTCATTTTTTTTCCTTATTAATGTACACACAGCACCCCATATTGACAGAAAAACACTGAATTGTTGACATTTTTGCAAATTTATTACAAAAGAAAAACTGAAAAATCACATGGTCCTAAGTATTCAGACCCTTTGCTCTGTATTTAGTAGAAGCACCCTTTTGATCTAATACAGCCATGAGTCTTTTTGGGAAAGAAGCAACAAGTTTTTCACACCTGGATTTGGGGATCCTCTGCCATTCCACCTTGCAGATCATCTCCAGTTCTTTCAGGTTAGATGGTAAAAGTTGGTGGACAGCCATTTTTAAGTATCTAAAGAGATGCTCAATTGGGTTTAAGTCAGGGCTCTGGCTGGGCTATTCAAGAACAGTCATGGAGTTGTTGTGAAGCCACTCCTTTATTATTTTAGCTGTGTGTTTAGGGTCATTGTCTTGTTGGAAGGTAAACCTTCAGCCCAGTCTGAGGTCCTGAGCACTCTGGAGAAGGTTTTTGTCCAGGATATCCCTGTACTTGACTGCATTCATCTTTCCCTCAATTGCAACCAGTCGTCCTTCCCTGCAGCTGAAAAACACCCCCACAGCATGATGCTGCCACCACCATGCTTCACTGTTGGGACTATGTTGGACAGGTGATGAGCAGTGCCTGGTTTTCTCCACACATACCGCTTAAAATTAAGGCCAACAAGTTCTATCTTGGTCTCATCAGACCAGAGAATCTTATTTCTCACCATCTTAGAGTCATTCAGGTGTTTTTTAGCAAACTCCATGCAGGTTTTTATGTGTCTTGAACTGAGGAGAGGCTTCCGTCGGGCCACTCTGCCATAAAGCCCCGAGTGGTGGAGGGCTGCAGTGGTGGTTGACTTTCCACAACTTTCTCCCATCTCCCGACTGCATCTCTGGAGCTCGGCCACAGTGATCTTTCGGTTCTTCTTTACCTCTCTCACTAAGGCTTTTCTCCCGCGATAGCTCAGTTTGGCCGGACAGCCAGCTCTAGGAAGGGTTCTGGTCATCCCAAACGTCTTCCATTTAAGGATTATGGAGGCCAATGTGCTCTTAGGAGCCTTAAGTGCAGCATTATTTTTTTTGTAACCTTGGCCAGATGTGTGCCTTGCCACAATTCTGTCTCTGAGCTCTTCAGGCAGTTCCTTTGACCTCATGATTCTCATTTGCTCTGACATGGACTGTGAGCTGTAAGGTCTTATATAGACAGGTATGTGGCTTTCCTAATCAAGTCCAAACTGTATAATCAAACACAGCTGGACTCAAATGAAGGTGTAGAGCCATCTCAAGAATGATCTGAAGAAATGGACCGCACCTGAGTTAAATATATGAGTGTCACAGCAAAGGGTCTGAATACTTAGGACCATGGGATATTTCAGTTTTTCTTTTTTTAATAAATCTGCAAAAATGTCAACAATTCTGTGTTTTTCTGTCAATATGGGGTGCTGTGTGTACAATAACCCCTTAAAGACTCAGCCATTTTTTGCAAATCTGACCAGTGTCACTTTATGTGGTGATAACTTTAAAACGCTTTTTCTTAATCAGGCCATTCTGAGATTGTTTTTTCATCACATATTGTACTTCATGACAGTGGTAAAATGAAGTCGAAAAATTTCATTTTTATTTATAAAAAAATATCAAATTTACCAAACATTTGGAAAAAATTGCAATTTTCCAAGTTTCAATTTCTCTACTTCTATAATACATAGTAATACCGCCAAAAAAGTTATTGATTTACATTCCCCATATGTCTACTTCATGTAGCGATTATTTTGGGAATGCCATTTCATTTTTTGGGGACGTTACAAGGCTTAGAAGTTTAGAAGCAAATCTTGAAATTTTTCTGAAATTTTCAAAAACCCACTTTTTAGGGACCAGTTCAGGTCTGAAGTCACTTTGTGAGGCTTACATAATAGAAACCACCCAAAAATGACTCCATTCTAGAAACTACACCACTCAAGGTATTCGGAACTGATTTTACAAATGTCATTAACCCTTTACGTTTTCCACAAGAGTTAATAGCAAATGGAGATACAATTTCAGAATTTTGATTTTTTGAAAAATTTTCCATTTGAATCCATTTTTTCCATTAGCAAAGCAAGGGTTAACAGCCAAACAAAACTCAATATTTATTGCCCCAATTCTGTAGTTTGCAGAAACACCCCATATGTGGTCGTAAACTACTGTATGGCCAAACAGCAGGGCGTAGAAGGAAAGGAACGCCATATGGTTTTTGGAAGGTGGATTTTGCTGGACTGTATTTTTGACACCATGTCCCATTTGAAGCCCCCCGATGCACCCCTAGAGTAGAATCTCCAAAAAAGTGACTCCATCTAAGAAACTACACCCCTGAAGGTATTCAAAACCGATTTTACAAACTTTGTTTACCCTTTAGGTGTTCCACAAGAGTTATTGGCAAATGGAGATGAAATTTCAGAATTTCAATTTTTTGTTACCTTGCCTCAAAAAAAGTGTAATATAGAGCAACCAAAAATCATATTTACCCTAAAATAATACAAACAAAACTGCTACCTTATCCCATACTTTCCAAAATAGGGTCACTTTTTTGGAGTTTTTACTGTAGGGGTGCATCAGGGGGCCTCAAATAGGACATGGTGTCAAAAAACCAGTCCAGCAAAATCTGCCTTCCAAAAACCATGGCTTTCCCTTCCTTCTACGCCCTGCCGTTTGGCCATACAGCAGTTTACGACCACATATGGAGTGTTTGTGCAAACAAGAGAATAAAGGCAATAAATATTGAGTTTTGTTTGGCTGTTAACCCTTGCTTTGTTACTGGAAAAATGGATTAAAATGATAAATTTGCAAAAAAATAGCCATTTTCGGACCGTTTTTATTTTTTGTTATTTACATCGTTGAACTGACAGATTATATTGTGTGCTATTTCTATAGAGCAGGTTGCTACGGACGCGGCAATACAAAATATGGCTACTTTTTGGGGGGTTTTGTTTCAGTTTTACATAATACAGCATTTTTGAAAAAAATGATTTTTTAGTGTCTTCACATTCTGAAAGCCATATATTTATTTTTATTTTTTGGGCGACTGTCTTATGTAGGGGCTTATTTTTTGCGGAATGAGATGGAGGTTTGATTGGAACTATCTTGGGGTGCATATGACATTTTGGTCGCCTGCTATTACACTTTTTGTGATGTAAGATGACAAAAATGGCTCTTGACACCGTATTTTTTTTATTTATTTTTTTGTGTTCACCTGAGGGGTTTGGTCATGTGTTATTTTTATTGAGCAGGTTGCGACGGACACGCCAATACCAAATATGTATACTTTTTATTTATTTATTTAAGTTTTACACAATATTATCATTTTTTAAATGATAATATTAGGTGATTTTAGGTGATTGTCCTATGTGGGGTATTATTTTTTGCGGGATGAGATGACGGTTTGATTGGCACTATTTTTGGGTGCATATAACTTTTTGATCGCTTGCTATTACAGTTTTAACGGTATTTACCTGAGGGGTTAGATAATGTGATATTTTTGAAGAGCAGGTTTTTACGGATGCGGCAATACCTAATATGTATACTGTTTATTTATTTATTTTACTTTAACACAATAATAGCATTTTAGAAAAAAAACAATATGTTTTAGTGTCTCCATAGTCTGAGAGCCATATTTTTTTTATTTTTTTGGGCGATTGTCTTATCTAAGGACTCATTTTTTGCGGGATGAGATGGCGGTTTTGTTGGTACTATTTTGGGAGGCATATGCCTTTTTGATCACTTGGTATTACACTTTTTGTGATGCAAGGTGACAAAAAATGGCTTTTTTACACCTTTTTTTTGTTTTTATTTACGGTATTTGCGTGAGGGGTTAGGTCATGTGATATTTTTATAGAGGAGATTTTTACGGACGCGGCGATACCTAATATGTGTAGTGTATTTGATTTTTTTAATTTTTATTCAGTGATAAGTATTTTTCCTTTTTTTTTTCACTTTTTTGACTTTTTTTTTTACCCAGACCCACTTGGTTCTTGTAGATACAGTGGATCTCGTGTCTATATAATACAGTAAGTACACTATATAGTGTACTTACTCTATTTTTTACTTTACAAAGTCTGCATAGGCTTTTGCCTTTAGCAAAAGCCTATTCAGAGTTTCAGTACCATGGCAAGCAGAACACTTCTGAAAGCGTCCTGCTCCCATGGCAATCATCACCAGCTGTCATAACAGAGCAGCGGGTGATGGATGGGGAGGGAGGGGAGCTCCCTCTGCTATCCCATCCCTCTGCTATCCCAGCTGCTGTGCCTTTGCAGCCCCCCGATGGGAGAAGGAGGGAGCTCCCTCCCTGTTAACACCTTCCATACAGCGGTCCGTACGGACCATGGTATGGAAGGGGTTAAACTGCTGACATCTGCAGCACAGATGTCAGCAGTTTATAGCAGGGGGTCAGCAATGTGCTGACCCCCTGCTATACCCACTAGACACCAGGGAAAGCATTTGAAAGGAGGCGGGCGGGGAATCGCAATTGCCTGCCGCACCTCCCGCCTCCCGCGCCACCCACCCGCAGCACCGCCCGCAACCCCCCCCCACACCGCCCGGGGGGACTTTAATATGGCCGGGTACAGGGGGGGGGTTAAAATGTATAAGTTTGGGGCATTTTTTAGTCTCTGATCCCCGCGGTCACAGACTGAATTGACAGTCATCTTGTTCCGATCACCCCTGGGATCGGATGTTCGCAGGGTGTACATGTACGCCCTGGGTCCTTAACCCCTTAAGGACGAAGGGCGTACATGTACGCCCTTGCGTCCTGGTACTTAAGGACCAAGGGCGTGCATGTACGCCCTGAGAAGTTCCGATCACCGCTGCGCACGTGGCGGTGATCGGAACAAGATGCCTGCTGAAATCAATCAGCAGGCATCTTGGCACAATGCCCAGGGGGGTCCTGTGACCCCCCCATGTCAGCGATCGCAGCAAACCGCAGGTCAATTCAGACCTGCGGTTTGCTGCGCTATATGCGATCTCTGATCCCTGCGGTCTGTGACCGCGGGGATCAGAGACTAAAATATGCCCCCAATGCCCCCTGCACCCCGCCATCTTATTGTCCTCCAGGGGGGGGGATTGCGGGCGGTGCTGCAGGTGGGCAATTGCGATCCCCCGCCCGCCTCCTTTCAATCCATTTCCCTGGTGTCTAGTGGGTATAGCAGGGGGTCAGCACATTGCTGACCCCCTGCTATAAACTGCTGACATCTGTGCTGCAGATGTCAGCAGTTTAACCCCTTCTATACCGCGGTCCGTACGGACCGCGGTATAGAAGGTGTTAACATGGAGGGAGCTCCCTCCCTCTCCCATCTGGGGGCTGCCGTACCTTTGCAGCCCCCCTGACAGGAGAGGAAAGTAGAGGGAGGGAGCTCACCTCTCTTCCCATCACCCGCTGCTCTGTAATGGCAGCGGGTGATGGTTACCATGGCAGCAGGACGCTTTCAGAAGCGTCCTGCTTGCCATGGTATAGTAACTCTGGTCAGACTTCTGCTAAAGGCAGAAGTCTGACCAGACTGTGAAAAGTAAAAAAATACAGTGCAGTACACTATATAGTGTACTGTTCTGTATTATATAAACACCAGATCCACTGGATCTACAAGAACCAAGTGGGTCTGGGTCAAAAAAATGTCAAAAAAAGTAAAAATAAGAAAAATACATATCACTGAATAAAAATAAAAAAAAAAATAAACTACACATATTAGGTGTCGCCGCGTCCGTACAAATCTCCTCTATAAAAATATCACGTGACCTAACCTCTCACGCAAATACCGTAAAAAAAAAAACACAAAAAAAGGTGTAAAAAAGCCATTTTTTGTCACCTTGCATCACAAAAAGTGTAATACCAAGTGATCCTCCTAGGACAATCACCCAAAAAAATAAAAAAATATGGCTCTCAGACTATGGAGACACTAAACCATAATTTTTTTTTTCTAAAATGCTATTATTGTGTTAAAGTAAAATAAATAAATAAAAAGTATACATATTAGGTATCGCCGCGTCCATAAAAACCTGCTCTATAAAAATATCACATTATCTAACCCCTCAGGTAAATACTGTTAAAAAAATAAAATAAAAACAATGTAAAAAAAAACATTTTTGTCACCTCACATCTCAAAAACTGTAATAGCAAGCGATCAAAAAGTTATATACACCCAAAAATAGTGCCAATCAAACAGTCATCTCATCCCGCAAAAAATGATACCCCACATAGGACAATCACCCCCCCCCAAAAAAAAAAAATAGGGCTCTCAGACTATGGAGACACTAAAACATGATTTGTTTTGTTTTAAAAAATAATAATATTGTGTAAAACTTAAATAAATAAATAAAAAGTATACATATTTGGTATCGGCACGTCCGTCGCAACCTGCTCTATAAAAATAACACATCACCGAACCCCTCAGGTGAACACAAAAAAAATAAATAAAAAATACGGTGTCAAGAGCCATTTTGTCATCTTACATCACAAAAAGTGTAATAGCAGGCGACCAAAATGTCATATGCACCCCAAGATAGTTCCAATTAAACCGTCATCTCATCCCGCAAAAAATGAGCCCCTACATAAGACAGTCGCCCAAAAAATAAAAAAAAATATATGGCTTTCAGAATGTGAAGACACTAAAAAATCATTTTTTTCAAAAATGCTGTATTATGTAAAACTGAAACAAAACCCCCCAAAAAGTAGCCATATTTGGTATTGCCGCGTCCGTAGCAACCTGCTCTATAGAAATAGCACACAATCTAACCTGTCAGTTCAACGATGTAAATAGCAAAAAATAAAAACGGTCCGAAAATGGCTATTTTTTTGCAAATTTATCATTTTAATCCATTTTTCCAGTAACAAAGCAAGGGTTAACAGCCAAACAAAACTCAATATATATTGCTCCGATTCTCTAGTTTGCAGAAACACCCCATATGTGGTCGTAAACTGCTGTATGGCCAAACGGCAGGGCGTAGAAGGAAAGGAACGCTATATGGTTTTTGGAAGGCAGATTTTGCTGGACTGGTTATTTGACACCATGTCCCATTTGAATCCCCCCTGATGCACCCCTACAGTGGAAACTCCAAAAAAGTGACCCCATTTTGGAAAGTACGGGATAAGGTGGCAGTTTTGTTTGTGTTATTTTAGGGTAAATATGATTTTTGGTTGCTCTATATTACACTTTTTTTGAGGCAAGGTAACAAAACATAGAAATTCCGAAATTTCATCTCCATTTGCCAATAACTCTTGTGGAACACCTAAAGGGTTAACAAAGTTTGTAAAATCAGTTTTGAATACCTTGAGGGGTGTAGTTTCTTAGATGGAGTCACTTTTTTGGAGATTCTACTCTAGGGGTGCATCGGGGGGCTTCAAATGGGACATGGTGTCAAAAATCCAGTCCAGCGAAATCTGCCTTCCAAAAACCATATGGCGTTCCCTTACTTCTGTGCCCTGCCGTTTGGCCATACAGCAGTTTACGCCCACATATGGGGTGTTTCTGAAAACTACAGAATCGGGGCAATAAATATTGAGTTTTGTTTGGCTGTTAACCCTTGCTTTGTTACTGGAAAAAATGGATTCAAACGGAAAATTTTCCAAAAAATCGAAATTCTGAAATTTTATCTCCATTTGCCATTAACTCTTGTGGAAAACCTAAAGGGTTAATGACGTTTGTAAAATCAGTTTTGAATACCTTGAGGGGTGTAGTTTCTAGAATGGGGTCATTTTTGGATGGTTTCTATTATGTAAGCCTCACAAAGTGACTTCAGACCTGAACTGGTCCCTAAAAAGTGGGTTTTTGAAAATTTCTGAAAAATTTCAAGATTTGCTTCTAAACTTCTAAGCCTTGTAACGTCCCCAAAAAATAAAATGGCATTCCAAAAATGATCGATACATGAAGTAGACATATGGGGAATGTAAATCAATAACTTTTTTGGGCGGTATTACTATGTATTATAGAAGTAGAGAAATTGAAACTTGGAAAATTGCTAATTTTTCCAAATGTTTGGTAAATTTGATATTTTTTTATAAATAAAAATGAAATTTTTTGACTTAATTTTACCAGTGTCAGGAAGTACAATATGTGACGAAAAAACAATCTCAGAATGGCCTGGATAAGAAAAAGCGTTTTAAAGTTATCACCACATAAAGTGACACTGGTCAGATTTGCAAAAAATGGCCTGGTCCTAAGGTGAAAATGAGCCCGGTCCTTAAGGGGTTAAGTACCATGACACAAGGGCATACATGTACACCCTGCGTCCTAAAGAGGTTAATGAGGGAAAAAATGAATTTAAAAGATTTTAGCAAACGGCTGTAATTTAACAAAGAGTGAAAAATTGAATGGTGTCTGAATACTTTCCGTACCGACTGTACCTATTTTTTGGGTTAAAAAAACCCACTGTACTTGCCACAGTCAAAGGGATATATAACAGTTATTCAGCCGGTTAATTGGGTCGGTGTGACCTACCTATTTTTTGGGTTGAAAAAACACTGTACTTGCCACTGTCACAGGCAAAAAAAAACAGTAAAAAAAAACACATTAAAAACAAAATTACAAACAAACAAACAAAAAGGTTGTGTCCTTCTCGGTCTTGATCGCCTCCTCCTCCCCTGGGACCTCCGCCTCCAGGCTTAAGACTATTGGAGAGTCGAGAAGTATACCAGGCGCACCTAGCCATTGTTGAACTCCAGCTCAGTTTGTGCATTCTCTTTTCCATCTCCCAATATTTGGTGGTCGACAGTTACCAACCCCAACCCCCCCAAAAAAATGCACTGTATCAAAGGGATATATAACAGTTATTCAGCCGGTTAATTGGGTCGGTGTGACTTACCTTTTTTCTTAATTTAAAATACACTGTACTTGCCACTGTCAAGGGATATATAATAGTTATTCAGCCATTTAATTGGGTCGGTGTGACCTACCTTTTTTTTGTTTAAAATACACTGTACTTGCCACATCAAAGGGATATATAATAGTTATTCAGCCGGTTAATTGGGTCAGTGTGACCTACCTATTTTTTGGGTTGAAAAAACACTGTATTTGCCACCGTCACAGGCATATATAATAGCTTTTCAGCTTGTTAATTGGGTTGGTGTGACTTACATTTTTTTGTTTAAAATACACTGTACTTGTCACTGTCAAATGGAACATATAATAGTCATTCAGCCGGTTAATTGAGTCAGTGGCCTACCTATATTTTGGGTTGAAAAAACACTGTACTTGTCACCGTCACAGGGATATATAATAGCTATTCAGCTGGTTAATTGGGTTACTATGTCCACCCTATTTTTTTCCCAAATACCTCTTTTGCATCCATGACACGGATATACAATTGTTCGTCTGTCAGGCAATTTTGTGTGTGATTGTAACAAAACGAGGAGATCATCAACTAGAGGACGTGGCCATGGTATTGCAGGTGTTGGTGGTAATGGAGCTCCTGCCATAGGGAGAGGACGTTGTGGATCTGTGCCAGCTACGCACCCAAATAAAACACATTCCTCTGGTGCACGCAAGCGACAGGACGTTATGCAACATTTTGTAGGCTCGAATACCGCTCTAAGAATGGTAAGGCCAGAACAAGTAGAGGCAATAGTAGATTAAATGGCTGAGAGTGCCTCCAGTTCCTTCACATTGTCTTCCACTGCTGAAAGTGCAGAGGCGGCCCACTTTTATGTCTCCTTAAAAAAATGCTTCAGGTGCTGATGGACGAGGATGTGGCACAAGAGGAAGAGGAGGAGGAACAGGGATCATTCCCACGGTATCAGGCCAGTTGTCTACCGGTGGCTCAGAGGATGGGTTCCTGCACCAACAGCAGCCAGGTACCCAACTATCACGTTCATAAAAATGAACCAGGCATGGATCCCACATGGATCCGTACCTTAGTAACATAGTACATAAGTACATAAGGCCGAAAAAAGACATTTGTCCATACAATTCGGCCTGTCATCCTGCAAGTTGATCCATAGGAAGGCAAAAAAAAAAGTAAAAAAAAACACATTAAAAACAAAATTAAAAACAAAAAAAAAAGGTTATTCCTTATCCGTCTTCATCGCCACACCCGCCTCCTCCTCCCCTGGGACCTCCGCCTCCAGGCTTAAGACTATTATGTCTTATATTGGCAGAGTAGAGAAGTATACCAGGTGCACCTAGCCATTGTTGAACTCCAGCTCAGTTTGTGCATTCTTTTTGCCATCTCCCAATGTTTGGTGGTCGACAGTTAACAACCCCCACCCCCAAAAATTTTTTTTAGGAATTGTAATAAGAAGACCCATTCTGAATCCATCCAATTTATTTGGGAGAGGAAATTCTTCTGTGTATCCTGTCTGTGAAAGTCATGTTTTTTTTTTTTTTTTTTTATTCGGAACACCCCCTTCATCCATCTTAACAGTTGTAGGAGAGGAATTTCCTCTGTGGAGTGTGTGTATGTGAAATATATGAATTATTAAAAAAAAAATTAGGAACACCACCTTCATCAGTTTTAACTGTTGTAGGAGAGGAAATTCTTCTGTGGAGTGTCTGTGACACTATAGCATTTTTAAAAAATTTAGAACAATCCTTTGCCATCCGCCTTACAGTAGGAGAAGAATTCTTTTAATATATGGTCCCCAGATAGAGGACATGTGAGATCTATAACTAAGACTACATTTTTTACCCAGGTTTAACCCAGGGCATACAAGGGAGAGTGAAAGGTGGTGACCCCTAACTCACCTGAGGCTGTCACCTGACTGCCCTGATGTCCCTTGACGGGTTTTTCACCCTTACTCCGATCACGTGCCTAAACCCTGGCTTTCCTTAAAATGAGCCTAAGTAGTGAATAGGGAGGTGGGAGCACTAGTCCTCACCACTAACACTAAAGGAAAACACCAGGGAGAGGACAGACAATACAGACAAAACATATAATCCCAGGTGGGCGACAACAGTGGACAACAAAAGCCCAACAGAGATCCCGAGGGTAATGCTCTGGTACGACAACCAGGAACAACAGCAAAACAGCTCCAGTGGGTCAGAATAGAAGTCCAGGCAGGAAGCTCTATATCTGGCAACCAGAGAAGAGGGAAGGGGGAATATAAGGAGGTTGGGAGTAACGGATATGAAACAGCTGAGGAGAAGAAGCTACGGATCCCTGAGTGAAACAAAAAGGATTGCAAGGCAAACACAGAAAGCTACCATTAAGTAACAGCGCGATCTTTAGTCATAGAGCGCGCAGCCACCCGCTGCGACTTCCTGACCCCGGGTATAACGGAGTTAGACGTGGCTCCTGACACCCTCGTGACACCAACACCGCCATGTCCACAGCCTCCTCAACTTCCTACTCTACTTGGACCTCCTCCTCTTGGTTCAAGATTGTTATTTTTAATTTTTATCTTTCAAAGTCATTTCCCAATTCACATTTGTTTTCAGGGCAATTGTACTGCTTTTATGCCCACTTTGGAGCCTTTGCAGCCCTCTAGCCCTTTCTATGACTTTTTTTACAGCCATTTTCGTGCCCCAAAGTTTGGGTCCCAATTGGCTTCAATGGGGTTTGTTGTTCAGATCAAGTTCGGAACCCGAATCGAACTTTAAAACAAAGTTTGGCCGAACCCCTCGAACCGGGACATCCAGCGGTCACTCATACCTAGTCAAGGCTGGATTCAGACACACTGGCTATATTTTGCGGTTTTCATATGATTATTTTTCTTTATAAAATGCAGGAACACAAAAAAATTACAAAATGTTTTAATGTACCAATAATGAATAACATGACAAAGTAAGTTTTCCACATATTACTAGTGTGTAATAATTTTGCCAGCAGATGGCAGTAAAGCAGCTCCTTTTAAGTATATTATTTACCCAATATCACAAGTGAATGCAAAGTATATAACATTATTCTTTTCAACATGTCTTAACATAAAAAAACATTTAATTTTGATAGCCTTTTATGCCTTGGCCTGCCCGGCAGCCAGTTTTTTTTCTGAACATGTATTCAGCACGGCAGGTGGCGTCATTACTGACAAACGCAGCTGCCTGTCCACAGCCAACGTGGACAAGCTGACGTTCATAAAAATGAACGAGGCATGGATCCCACAGGACCTGTCCATCCCTTGTGCAGAATAGACATTTATAAGTACCTCCCCTTAACCATATATACTTGTACTCCAGGGCTCCTCTTTAATGAATCCTCTTTTTTAAATTTTACATTATTTTGCGGGGCAACCCAAAGTTGATTGAACCTCTCCTCCGTCTGGGTGCCAGGGGCCTAAATATCTGAAAGTGGCCTTCTCCATTAGTGGGTGACATGAAGCCTGATTCTCTGCTATGGGACCTCTCTCCTCTGGGTGCTGGGGCCTAAATAACTAAAAGTGGCTTTCTCCATTGGTGGGTGACATGATGCCTCTTTTGCTGCTCTGAGACCTCTCTCCTCTGTCTGGGTGATGGGGCCTAAATAACTGAAAGTGGCCTTCTCCATTGGTGGGTGACATAAAGCCTGATTCTCTGCTATGGGACCTCTCTCCTCTGTCTGGGTGCTGGGGCCTAAATAACTAAAAGTGGCCTTCTCCGTTGGTGGGTGACATGAAGTCTGATTCTCTGCTATGGGACCTCTCCCCTCTGTCTGGATGTCAGGGGCCTAAATTTCGTTGAATTGCTTGCTGTCTTGGTGGCAGACATTTAACTTGTTTTACTGTCTAATGACCGCCCCATTGTCTGGGTGTTAGGGGCCTAAATTTTGTTTAATTGCTTGCTGTCTTGGTGGCAGACATTTAACTCTTTTTGCTGTCTAATGACCGCCCCATTGTGTGGGTGTCAGGGGTCTAAATTTCATGTACTGGCTTGCTGTCTTTGTGGCAGACATTTAACTCTTTTTACTGTCTAATGAATACCCCATTGTCTTTGTGTCAGGGGCCTAAATTTCATTTAATTGCTTGCTGTCTTGGTGGCAGACATTTAACTCTTTTTACTGTCAAATGACCGCCCCATTGTGTGGGAGTCAGGGGCCTAAATTTCATGTACTTGCTTGCTGTCTTGGTGGCAGACATTTAACTCTTTTTACTGTCAAATGACCGCTCCATTGTGTGGGTGTCAGTGGCCTATATTTTGTTTAATTGCTTGCTGTCTTGGTGGGAGACATTAAATTCTTTTTACTGTCAAATGACCTCTCCTCTGTCTGGTTGTCAGGGGCCTACATAAATGATAATGGTCTGTTCCATTGCAGGTTGACCTGAGGCCTGTGTTGCTGTTATGGGACCGCTCTCTTCTTTGCGGGTGCCATGGCCCTGAGTCTGTGAATGAGGCCTGTGGCACTGCAGGCAGACATGAATCCTTTTTGGCTGTGATGAGAACTTCAACTCCCATAGCATTCCCACTCAACGCCATCCCAACCTCCTATTTCACCTCCTCCAAGTTGCCAATTGAAATTGGTTAATTTTAATTTATTTTATTTTATTTTAATTCATTTCTCTATCCACATTTGTTTGCAGGGGGTTTACCTACATTTTGCTGCCTCTTGCAGCCCTCTAGCCCAGCTCTTTCCAGGGCTATTTTACAGCCTTTTTATTGCCCAAAAGTTCGGATCCCCATTGACTTCAATGGGGTTCGGGTTCTGGGTGAAGTTCGGGTTGAGTTCGGATCCCGAACCCGAACATTTTCATGAAGTTTGGTCGAACTTCTGGAACCCGAACATCCAGGTGGTCGCACAACTCTAGTCTTAGGTCCAGACCATCATGACAATGTCTTCTGAAGACTGCAGAATCTACTGCTTTGACATCTTAGTCCAGGGGTGTGACACATATATGAAGATTACAGTATTAATAGATGCCACGTAGTAGATAAGAGATTCTTAAATATTTTACATTAGAGCCCTGGAGATTCACCTCTTTGACTCTTCTGCAGTACACCCTCTATAGCAGTAACCCTCTATCCAGCTGCCCTCTTTAACTCTGCCAACCTATAGCTTCCACCAATACTGTGCCTGCTGCTGTCCCATGTACCCTCATTACTGTACTGATAGTGCTGCCTAATGACCTCAAATACTGTTCTGCCAAAATAAAAGTGCTCAAGAACACAGCTACAGAAAATGAACAATAACATGATGGGAAGCAGACTTTAGGCATGAAACCCCAAACCAGAGCCCAAAAATGATTCAAGCCAGAACTCGAAATTGACAAAGTTGCTCAGCTATGTAGTTTATTTTAAAACTGCATAGAAAGTTATAAAATAATATAATTAGTAATACCTTACTGATCCCCTCTGATTGCTTCACAATCACTGGCTTCAGTGGTCACATGTCTGAGTCGATGGGGACTAGAAAGTATAGAGGCCAGCAAGAACATGGGAAGCAGTGGAAGGAGAGCTACGGGGGATCAAAAAGGTATTAATACTTTTATTATGTTATATCATTCTAAACAGGTTCCCAAAACACATTTTACATGGCTAGACAACCCTTTCTTAATACAGACCCCAGATAAGACCCCAAAGTTAAAACAGATTACCAGACCAGATCCCAGTATTAATATAGACCCCCAGAACAGACCCCAAAATTAATAGACCTCAAGACTAGACTCCAAAATTAATATAACATTCAGCAGACCCAAAAATTAACACAGATCCCGAGATCCCAAAATAATTGCAGATATCTAAATCGGACCCCAAAATAAATACATACTCCTGATATGTCAATAAATTCATTCTGACCTCAAATAGGCCCCAAGATCAGTCCCAAATTTATACAGAACCCAGATTCACATAGACTCCAGATCAGCCCCCACATTTTACAGACCCCGGAACAGCCCCAAAATTCACACAGTCCCCAGATCCGCCCTCAAATTCAGGCAGATTCTAATTCATACCCCACCCCAAATTAATTTAAAATGCTGCCGCCTGATGAATCCCGACTCATCTCCCCCTAAATACAGACAGATACACAATATTTAGACGGCAGTCCAGTATGTAGTGTTAAGGTCAAGGATTTTTATTCAGCCGGACAAGTTAGTGCATATCAGTATAGCGACGTTTCAGGCTTATGCCATTTAGAGCCCTTCATTAAGTTGGTGTACACATAAAATGACAAGAAATAACAGTATAGAGTTACAATTTGTCCATGATTACCAAAAAAACATGATTATTATGTATAGTACAGAAACATGATAATTACACACAATATGAATGCATGATTGGACTGAATCACTGAATTACACATTATTATACTTATATTATACTCATATCAGGATAGGGGTTGGTAGATCATTACACTGAATATGGGTAATTTCATACGGAACGGGGGTGGGCTTCATGATTGGAAATGGTGAGGAAATTAAAAAAAGGTTATAACGCTATCAAATCCCAAAGATAGCTGAATATAATGGGGGACATGACAATAATGGAAAATCCAGCATGGAACAGATAGACCAGAGTGTCAATTAATTCCTAAATCAATTAATTGAATAGAATATAAGATGAGGAGCAACAGGTAAAGGGTACAAGGTGGACAGAATATGGCTGTGTGGAAGCAGTTGGAGCTATTTTAATATCCTTTGATTAGAAAA
The DNA here is from genome assembly GCA_033119425.1 of Bufotes viridis. Lineage (NCBI taxonomy): Eukaryota > Metazoa > Chordata > Amphibia > Anura > Bufonidae > Bufotes > Bufotes viridis. The sequence continues at coordinate 269,363,777 of CM065590.1, read as the reverse complement.
GGTAAAGAGAGTTGACCACGTTGAAATACTTACCTAGATGTTAGGAAATTAATGCACCTCCCGGAGGTACTTGCCAAGTATGTGCGTCTGAACGACAATACCGGTCGCAGTGAGGATGCACTAGGGCCGGCACCTTGTTATAAAGGCAGTGAGGCCAAGTCTATTCTGAGTGCTGTGAACTTCTATTAATAGACCCCTAAATACAGACCTCAGACCAGATAAAAAAATTAAATTAAAATTACCTCTCCTTTTGTGCTTCAGTCGTTGTCAGAATTGCGCTCTTGCTGCAGCATTGTCTAGGCGCGGGTGCTGCACAAGGTCCTGAAGCTCTATCCTCCTTGGGCCTGCTGCTATACTAAAATGAGTATTTCGACAATGGAAGCAATCATTAGTTACAATTTAAAAATTGATTTTATTAAATAAACTAAATTTGCCTCCTAGGTAGCAAGGTGGCATGAGAGGTGGTCGTCTACAATCGCATATCATGAGAATGGAGGCTCAAGTTCCCCAAATGAATAGAACAGTGGTCGAGCACAAGTGCTACTTCAGTCATTTTCTATGGGGCTGTGGATAAATATGAATGCCCTATCTTTAAGTTCCCATTCATTCTGTTGATCAGATAGGGTCTTTGCAGGTGGACTCCTGCTGATCAAATATTGTTGACCTCTTCTCCCCAGACTCTGCAGTCATTAGGAGAAACTGTCTTCAAAGATGTATGGAAGGAGAAAAACATCGACAGTCACAAAAGTTGTCACCTGAGAGTAACTGGACTTATAGAATATTTATTCTCTTTAACCCCTTCAGGACCTTGCCATTTTTCACCTTAAGGACCAGGCCATTTTTTTGCAAATCTGACATATGTCACTTTATGTGTTGATAACTTTAAAACGCGTTTACTTATCCATGACATTCTGAGATTGTTTTCTCGACACATATTGTACTTGACAGTGGTAAATTTGAGTCAAAATATTAAATTTTTATTTATAAAAAAATACCACATTTACAAAAGAATTAGAAAAATTTGCAATTTTAAAAAAATTCAATTTCTCTCTGCTTTTAAAATCGTTAATTTCTACCGATAATTTGTTTTCCCTTAGTCCTAACAGCAGCACATATGGGATTAATCACCCCCCGTGGACTAGCAGAACAGGTGGAATTATTAATGAGCCCAAGTAAATAAAACAATTAAACTATTAAGTATCCCCTGCAAAGGAGGGAATCAACCGCCAGCCCACTGTGTTATAGCAAGAAAAAAAAATTGACTTACTAGGATGGGATATTTGTGAGCTGCTGTTAGGGAAAATAAATTATCGTTAGAAATTAACGATTTCGTTACACCCTACCAGCAGCACAGATGGGGAGATAGCAAGACGAACCCCTAGGGAGGGCCCTTGTGCCTGGCAGAATCGAGTATAGTCTGCCCAAAGGCTGAGTATTCAGCTAATCTGGCATCTAATTTATAATGGGAGATTCAGAGCTCCAGGAGGCAGACTTGCAAATCATGCCGAGAGGAAGAAAACTCCTCTCGGCAAAAGAAGTAGCTACGGCCCTAGAAGAATGGGCCTTCACAAACCCCGGAGGGTCCAGAGATTGGGAAACAAAGGATTCCCTAATAGCCTCCTTAATCCATCGGCTAATGGATGGTTTAGATGCCTTACGGCCTTTAAACTTACCGGCAACCAGCATTAGAAGATTTTCATCTTTCCTAAACTCCTTTGATCTACCCACATAGATCCGGAGGCATTTTGAGACATCCAGAGGATGTCTAACAGGTTCCTTGGAGGAGGTAGAAGGAGTAGAAAGAACTAGGAGGGATATCACCTGGTTGATATTCTGGAACAAAGGAACTTTAGGCCTAAAATACGGGAGAAATCTTAGAAGGATCCAGTCATGCAAAAAGATGGTATAGGGATCGTGTGCTGAGAGAGCTTGAAACTCAGTGACCCTATTGGCCAAAGTCACTGCAAGGAGAAATACAAGTTTCCAATGTGACGAACTTGAAATCCACCTCCTCCAAAGGCTCAAAGGGGGGAAATGCTAACCCCTTGAGAACTACTGATCAATCCCATTGAGGAATGGGTCTCAGTACTGTAGGGTTTAATCTTTCAGCTCCCTTAAGGAACCGTTTGATGAGTAGGTCCTGAGAAAAAGACCTGTTGAGGCAAGCTGAGATGGCTGAAACTTGAACCCTCAGAGTAGATGGAGCAAGGCACTTGTCAAGAACGTCTTGCAGGAACTGTATGATGGCTATCACCGAGGCCTAACCCTGACGGATTTTCATCAATACCCTCGGAATCATGGAAAACGGAGGGAAGATGTAAGCCAGCCTGAACATCCAGGATATTGACAGAGAATCTATCGCCAGGGGGTTGTCCTCTCTGTAAAGGGAGCAAAACTTCTCCACCTTTGCATTGAACCTTGTTGCCATGAGATCCACCTCTGGCATCTCCCACTTGAGGACTATCTGCTTGAATATCTCCGGATGTAAAGACCACTCCAATGTTGGAAGACAGAGGCTCAGACGATCCGCTATCATATTGAGGGTGCCTCGAATGTGGATCGCAGATGTGGGAAAGGTTCGACTCTGCCCAATCCAGAATCACCCCGATCTCTGATAGGAGGGGAAGTGATCTTGTGCCTCTCTGCTTGCTGATGTAAAATACCGAAGTCATATTTTCTGACTGGACTTTCACAGCTTTGCCCCGAATCTGAGGGGCGAAGTGAAGGAGGGCTAGCCGGATAGCTCGAATCTCGCGGAGATTGGATAAGAGAAGCCGCTCCTGAGGAGACCAGGTTCCATGAACTGGAGAGTCATCTAGGTGAGCTCCCCAGCCTATTAGGGATGCATCTGTAGGTAATATGATCCAGATTGGCTGGGTCATAGACTTCCCGTCTAAAGATGGAACCACCATCTGAGGGAATACTGAGTTCGCCAAGACAGGGAGCACAGGGAGTTTATCCTGGCAGGGCTGCCTTTCCATTTGGAGAGGGCCTCCGACTGTAGAGGGCGGAGGTGCCATAGAGCCCAAGGGACTGCTTCCTCAGACGTTGACATGAGCCCCAATTTTCCTGAGAGTCCGAATTGGGACTCGCCGAGGAACAGACAGGAACTCTGCCGTGTTCTGTATCCGGGATCTTCTTTCTGGAGTCAACTGGAGAGACATCCCAACGGAGTCGATTATGAAGCCTATATATCTTATTGAAGTTGACGGGCTCACGTTCGACTTCTGCCAGTTGATGATCCAAACTAGGCGGAACAGAAATGAGATAGCTACATGAAGATGGTGGGTTAGGACCGCTAGAGAAGAGGCTTTCAAAAGCCAATCGTCCAGATAAGGAAAGATGGTCAGTCCTTAAAGTCTTATTGCCACCCACTTTGGTAAAAGTGTGACGGGCAGAAGAAATGGGAAGGGCAAAGACCTGAAGGTGTCTGGTGACACCCGAAACCTAGACCGTGATGCTGAGATATTTCCTGGAAGCAGGATGGATCGAAATGTGCAGCTATGCATTTTTGAGGTCCAGGGTTGCCATCACGTCCCCAGGATTGAGAATGTGAACCACTGACCTAATGGTTTCCATACGAAACGTCACCTTCCTTATATACCGATTGAAATACCTCAGATTGATAATCATCCGGAGATCTCCTGACGTCTTGGGAACCAGAAAAACTGGTGAGTAGATCTCTAAGCCCCGATCCCCTGCCGGAACCTCCTCCAGAGCTCCCTTGCGGATGTAGTCCTGAATGTAAGTCTCCAGAACCGACTGCTTGGCAGCTTGTAACAGCTTGGTCTTGATGAACTTGTCTGGAGGAAGAGAAATGAGATTAATTAGATACCCCTCGGAGATGATATTTAGGACCCAGGGATCCAAAATATTTTGGATTCAATTCTCTTTGAAGTGGGAGAGATGGCCTTGGACAGGTAGATGAGGCAGAGGAATGGGGAAGCTTTCTGGCAGGAGGACAGGAGTAATGGGGATCATCCAAGAGCCTCGAGGAGGCCCGTAGTCAGGAGGTGGATTTTCTATCCTTGGCTCCTCCGCAAGAGTGCTTCGAACCCCTTCGCTGCGCTTTCCAGTCCCTTAGAGCTCTTGACTGCCGGCCAGACCTACCTCCGCGGTCCTGTCTGTCCCGCCCTCTAAAGGACTGTTGGGAAAGACTCTTCCCCTTCTTATCTGATAGGCCTTCCATAATTTTATCAAGCTCCGAGCCCAACAAACGGTTGGGCTCAAAGGGAAGGCCACATACAGTTGTGTTCAAAATATTTCAACCCCCAATGCTGTAAAGGGTTTTCGGGAATTTAGTGTACATTTGTAATTGTGTTCAGAATGAAATCTTACAAGGACTTTTAAAGAACCAAATGCAACTAAAATAACATCAATTGTTTTTGTAATACAGTATTAAATGTTTTTTTTGTGATTTCTTAATTGACACAATTATTCAACCCCTTAAAGACTACTACTCATAAGAACAGAGGTTCATTCAAGTGTTTTTGATCAGGTATTGAAAACACCTCTGGATGTCAAGGAGCAGCAATCAAGCATGATAAGCACCAATTCGGCAGATTTAAAATGACTGTGATACTCAGCTCCTTCTAGACATTTACTGGTGTGTTTACAAACATGGTAAAGTCAAGAGAATGGTCCAGGAAGACAAGAGAAGAGGTGATTTCTCTTCACAGGAAGGGCAATGGCTATAAGAAGATTGCAAAGATGTTAAACATACCAAGAGACACCATAGGAAGCATCATTCGCAAATTCAAGGCAAAGGGCACTGTTGAAACGCTACCTGGTCGTGGCAGAAAGAAGATGCTGACTTCGACTGCTGTGCGCTACATGAAGCGCAAAGTGGAGAAAAGTCCCCGTGTGACTGCTGAGGAACTGAAAAAAGATTTGTCAGATGCGGGTACTGAAGTTTCAGCTCAGACAATAAGGCGCACACTGTGTAATGAAGGCCTCCATGCCAGAACTCCCAGGCACACCCCCTTGCTGTCTCCAAAGAATAAGAAGAGTCAACTGCAGTATGCCAAAAGTCATGTGGACAAACCACAAAAGTTTTGGGATAGTGTTCTGTGGACTGATGAAACAAAATTAGAACTGTTTGGGCCCATGGATCAACGCTATGTTTGGAGGAGGTCTATGAAGAAAAGAACACCTTGCCTATTGTGAAGCATGGCGGGGGTCAATCATGCTTTGGGGCTGTTTTGCTTCTACAGGTACAGGGAAGCTTCAACGTGTGCAAGGTACCATGAATTCTCTTCAGTACCAGGAGATATTGGATGAAAATGTGATGCAGTCCGTCACAAACCTGAGGCTTGGGAGACGTTGGACCTTTCAACAGGACAATGATCCCAAGCATACCTCCAAGTCCACTAGAGCATGGTTGCAGATTAAAGGCTGGAACATTTTGAAGTGGCCATCACAGTCACCAGACTTAAATCCAATTGAGAACCTCTGGTGGGACTTAAAGAAAGCAGTTGCAGCGCGCAAGCCTAAGAATGTGACTGAACTGGAGGCTTTTGCTCATGAAGAATGGGCGAAGATACCCGTAGATCGCTGCAAGACACTTGTGTCAAGCTATGCTTCACATTTAAAAGCTGTTATAACTGGAAAAGGATGTTGTACTAAGTACTAAGATTGAATGTCACTTGGGGGTTGAATAAAACTGATAATGTTGTGAGCGCAGAAAAGACATTTGTGGTTATTTCATTATAAATGTTATGTTATATTTGTCTGACTTACAAGTGCCTCTTTGATTTAATTGTAAACAAGATGACTGAAATGTTCAAAATCAGTGCCAAACTGGCCAAAGCACTCAATTTCAGTGGGGGTTGAATAATTTTGAACACAACTGTAAGTTGTATTTAGAGGAGTTGTCAGCGACCCAAGGCTTAAGCCACAAAGGTCTACGGGCCGCTGAGACAAGGGCCATGGATTTGGCCATCAATTTCAGCTGAAGCTGCGCAGTATCACACATGAAATCCGTAGCTAGGGTAATGTTCTTGAAGGTAGCCAGAATGTCGTCACAAGACAACTTCTGATCCACATCAGTCTGAATCTGGTTCATACGAGACTGGAGTAACATAGAGACCTCCGTAGCAGCAATGTCTGCAGAAGCGGATGCTGCGGCAGCCGTGTAACCTCTTCTCAGAGTACACTCCACTCTCCTGTAAAGGGAATCTTGCAGACTAGATCCTTTGTCTGCTGGGACCACAGTGCATCTGGACAATTTGGCAATAGCCATGACCACCTTGGGAATGGAACCCCACGATTCCACCAAGGATTTAGCCATCTCGAACATGGTTCTAAATTTCATGGTTAGAACCAGTCCTTTTTCAGGTTTCTTCCACTCTTTACACATGACAGAGAGGAGGGTCTCATCCACTTTAAAGACACGTGGTGCCCGAATAGCGGGATCGGAAAGCTCCCCCGGGTCAACATCATGGTCCCCCGACCTGATAGACTTGAGTAGCTTTTGTGTCTTTTCTGGAGGAAAAGAAACACGAGATAAGCTCCTCCTCATCTGAGGAGGAAGAAACTAAGAAGACCACAGAGGATCTCTCCACTGGAGCAGAGGTCTTCATAGGTGTCTGAGCAGGAGCAGGAAGCCTTTCATGAAGCAGGTTCACGACTCCCTTGATGGACCCATCCACATAGCTCTTCACCCATGCATACATGCCTGCATGGTAGGTTCACGCAAAGGTTGGACCCTCGGACGGCAGCTGTCACACCTGGAGTAGGGATAGCTATCCTCCAAAACAATGTTACAATCGTAGCAGGATAAATGCTTACTCTTAGAAACCGACCTTCTGCTATCAGGATCCCGTGGAGAAGTCATCATTGCGGGGAGAAAAGACAAATAAAACATTTGTATATTAAAAATAAATGTCACTAAGCAGTAAATGTAATAGGCGCAGCGGAGGAAGCTGAAAACCAAACAAATAACAAAGCACCAATAAGAGGAGAAAACACCAGCTGGTGCACAATTCTTCCCTGGACCCAAAGGAAAAAACCCCGCCCAAGGAGGAGAAAAAAATAACCAATGTCTAAACATATACACCAATGCTACCTAGCAGGGCAAGGAATAACAAAAAATCCTCCCAACAGGAGGAAAGAAATAACAGTAACAATATCCCCGGCGAACGCGAAACACGCCGCGAGGAAAACCCAGAAGTGACATAAGAGACCACTCCGCAGCCACTTCCGGAAGATGGCGGCGCCCATCAACTGCGGAAAACCAGACCGAGGACGCGAATCAAAACGCAAACGCGCGGAGCCGAAGCAGGTAAGCTGCTGGCCAAAAATGCAAAGGACCGGAGCTGAAAGAGAAGACTGGGCAAAAGCCCAGTAAAATATTTCCCCGAGGGGAAAAAAATTGAGGCAGTACCCCTAGGCACTGGAAAAGAGAGAGAGAGAGTTCCCCTAGAAATTAAGTGATCACCGTCAGTCCACCTGTCCGGGAGTACTGAAAAAAACACAGTGGGCTGGGGGTTGATTCCCTCCTTTATAGGGGATACTTAATTGTTTTATTTACTTATCATTAATAATTCCGCCGGTCCTACCAGTCCACGGGGGATGGTTAACCCCATCTGTGCTGCTGGTAGGACATAAGGGAAAAGTTAGTGATACCTAATAAAATAGTTATTACTTTACATTGCCCATATGTCTACTTCATGTTTGAATAATTTTGTAAATTATATTTTTATTTTTTGGGACGTTAGAAGTCTTAGAAGTTTAGAAGCAAATCTAGAAATTTTACAGAAAATTTCCAAAACCCACTTTTTATGGACCAGTTCAAGTTTGAAGTCACTTTGTGAGGCTTACATAATAGAAACCATCCATAAATGGCCTCATTTTAGAAACTACACCTCACAAGGTATTCAAAAACAGATTTTACTTTTTTAACCCTTTAGGTGTTCCACAAGAATTAAAGGAAAATGTAGATGACTTTTCAGAATTTCACTTTTTTGGCAGATTTTCCATTTTAATCCATTTTTTCCAGTAACAAAAGCAAGGGTTAACAGCCAAACAAAACTAAATATTTATTGTCCTGATTGTGTAGTTTACAGAAACACCCCATATGTGGTCGTAAACTGCTGTACAGGCATACACCAGGGCGCAGAAGGAAAGGAACGCCATATGGTTTATGGAGGGCAGATTTCACTGCGATAATTTTAAGTTGCCATGTCACATTTGAAGACCCCATGATGCACCCCCAGAGTAGAAACTCAAAAAAAAAAACATTTTTGGAACTACCGGATAAGGTGACAGTTTTCTTGGTACTATTTTAGGGTACATATGATTTTTGGTTGCTCTATATTACACTTTTTCTGTGGCAAGGTAACAAAAAATAGCTGTTTTGGCACCGTTTTTATTTTTTGTTATTTACAATGTTTATTTAACATGTTAAATCATGTGGTATTTTATAGAGAATGTTGTTATGGACGTGACAATAACAAATTACTACTTTTTTTGGTTGTTTGTTTCAGTTTTACAGAATGAAGAATTTTTGAAAAAAATAATTATTTTAGTGTCTCCATATTCTGAGAGCCAAAGTTTATTTTTTGGGGGGCTATTGTCCTAGGTAGGGTCTCATTGCAGGATGAGATGATGGTTTGATTGGGGTGTGTATGACTTTTTGATCGCTTGGTATTACACTTTTTGTGTAAGGTGACAAAAAATGGCTTTTTTCACATCGTTTTTTTTCCATCATGTTCACTTGAGGGGTTAGTTTATGTGATAGTTTTATACAGCAGGTTTTTACGGACGTGGCAATACCTAATATGTGTACTTTTTTATTTATTTAAGTTTTACACAATGACAGCATTTTTGAAACAAAAAAAAAATCATGTTTTAGTGTCTCAATATTTTGAGAGCCATAGTATTTTATATTTTTTGGGTGATTGTCTAAGGTAGGGTGTCATTTTTTGCAGGATGAAATGACGGTTTGGCACTATTTTGGGGTGCATATGACTCTTTGATCGCTTGCTATTGCACTTTTTGTGATGTAAGGTGACAAAAATGGCTTTTTTGACACCATTTTTATTTTATCTTTTTTACAGTGTTCCCCTAAGGGGTTAGGTCATGTGGTATTTTTATACAGCTAATATGTCAACTTTTAAATTTTTTTACATTTAACACAATAAAAGCATTTTTGAAACAAAAATAAATAATGTTTTAGTGTCTCCATATTCTGAGAGCCATAGTTTTTTTTTATTTTTTGGGCGATTGTCTTAGGTAGTGGCTTATTTTTTGTGGGATGAGGTGATGGTTAGATTGTTACTATTTTGGTGGGCATACCCCTTTTTGATCTCTTGTTGTTGCCTTTTTAGTGATGTAAGATGATAAAAAAACATTTTTTTTGCAGTCTTTATTTGATTTTTTGACGGTGTTCACCTGAGGGGTTGTGTCATGTGATATTTTTATAGAGCTGATCGATACAGATGCGGCAATGACTAATATGTCTACTTTTTTCCCCCTATTCTTTACAATTTGCTTTTACTTTATCTTGGGAAAAGGAAGCTTTTTTTTTTACTTAAAACTTCAATTTATTTTGCAAAACTTTATTTTTTTAACTTCTTTTTGCACTTAATTTTTTGTCCCAATCTGGGACTTCAACTTTTGGGGGTCTGATCCCCTATACAATGCATTTTACAATACTTCTGTTTTGTAATGCCTTGGCTGTGAGTGTATTACACACTGTAATACACTTACAGCTTCTGGGGGCTGGATCTCACAGGCTGTCACGGAAGATAGCCACAATGCCTAATGAAGGCATCGGGTTGCCTTCCCTTCCATCGGGTCCCCGTCACAGCAGCGCGGGGACCCTATGGACACCCCGCACCCGGCAGGATCACGCACATGCCGCGGTCAGCACTGACCGCGGCAGTGTGAGCGTTAATGCGCCGGCATCGGTGTTTTCACTGATGCCAGCGCATACAGCAGGGGTCTGGCTATCAGTGACTGCCGGACCCCTGCCACCAATCAGGCGGGCGCAGCTCCTGCACCCGCCCGATCAGCCGTACATGTACGGTGCTGGTCGTTAAGGGGTTAACTGTTATTCATTTGCATGGCGCCAGCGTATTCTAAAGGGTTGTGCAGGGTTTGTCATCACTTACATCATGATGGGCTAACAGTTCAAATTCCACATTAACCTCTCAGTATGTTTTTGAAGTGTGGGAAGAACATGCAAACTCCTTGCAGATGTTAACCTTGGATTCAAACCCAGGACAACAGTGCTGCTATTCCTCTGGAGGCAGGGTTGTTGCAGGGAAAGTTTGCCAGATTTTGCAGAATTGGGTAGGTCATGAATGTGTAGCTTGTTGGTCGGGTTACCTATAACTGTTCCATCATAAGTACTGTACTCTTATATAGTCAGCTATGATTAAAGAATAGTTTTTATCTGAAATGCATTGTGCCTTGCCAGGTGTTACTTTATACTGATGTAAATAAACTGGAAGTTTTATTGGACTTCTCTTCAGTGCTAGATATCTTTCTGGATTGTGCCTTCAACCTAACCTCCTGTTTATTCCGTACATGTGGGTCACCTGACCGATGGAATGGTAAACTGGATTTTGTTTAGATCTGCTCAGTAGTGAATTTTCTTTTTGCCAGGAGCTGTAGGTCTGTGTAGCTTTCTAAAGAAAGAAGTGTTGACTTCTTGCTGTTTGTTAATAGCCATGCAATTTTGAATCAAACTGTGTGACCATTAACAAACAAGTAAGCACTTATTTTATCGGCAATCAGCGGCAATTAGCTAAGGATAGATCATCAATATGAAAAAACCCGGAGAACCTCTTGAAGCTACCCCCAATACAGTGCCTGTTCTGCTCCCCCCATGTCCACAAACACTATAGTATACTATACTATACACCCAGACTGCCCTCATTAGTAATAATGCCCCCAATAGTGATAATACTTCCCAAGATAGCCCCCACTCGTAGCAATGCCCTCCATATTGCATCAAATAATAATAACGCCCCTACAGTTCTCTAGTAGTAATAATATAACCATAATTCTCCAAGTGGCTCTAATGTCCCCCTGTAGTGCCCCCCATTTATATATAATGCTCCTACATTCCTTCCCAGTAGTGCCAGGTATAAATTATGATCTCCTTTCCCTCATCCCTGGTGTTCCAAGCAGTGTGGACATTTAGAATAAAAAAAAAACCTGCCTCCCTCTCGTCCCCCCGCCGCAGTTTTATCTGTGGCTTGTGTTGCTGCGTCCTAATGCATGCGGTCCCAATGACATCACCACTCCTGCTCCGGGTCTCATGTGATGATGTCATCATGTGAGACCCAGAACAGGATATTGCAGTGATGTCATTTCGGCTTCTTGCTCTGTTCTAATGCCTCACAGGCTTGAGGCCTAGCGGTCAGAGGCTTGTGAAGTTGGACCACGCCAACCCTTTATGGGGTGAAGTGGCACCCTAGGCAGTTCACTACCCTCCCCTATCCATGGTCCTGGCCCTAAGTTTGGCAGGGGCAGCACAATGAAGTGCCTAATTTGCTGTGGCATTAGAAGAATTTTGGTATCTCTGACTTTTTCTAGTCTAACCAGATTGTATATTAATTAATTTCAACTTTTCTTTATATATAACGCTTCTGCCTCCGCAGCAGACAGTCCATGTACAAAACACGTGTGGAATAAAGTATCACAAAATCGTGGTTCAACTGTTCAATCTTGTCATTTAACATAAAATGGTGGATATATTTCTCTCTTCAGTATCTGTACTTTCACTTTAAGTTATTTAAGCACTTTATGAGCTCTCTGAGAGGTATATCTGAGGCTTAGCCAATAGTTTTAGTAGCTCTGTATGATCTGGTATGAGCAGTTCACAGACTGTATGTAGTTTGGTCGCAATTTGGTATTTGCTATTTGGTCTATTCATTTGCTTATTGCATACTGTTCATTTGGTGGAACTGCAAGTAAACACATATAACCAGTTCAGTATGTAGCTCTAATGACACTATTAACTACAGGAACATCCATAACTGTATTAAATACCAATTTTGGCCTCTTTGCTTCAATAAAACTGAACTCTTAGTGGAGTGAATGTCTGTTCAGCTTCTCTCCTCTGGTGTAAATAATTCTAGCAGCTCATGCTAGGGAATTTCCCAGACAGGCTGAGTGTGAAGCTGCCTGTAATTGGCCAAGACTCCTGCTCAGTGTGAGGTTGGCTGTGATTGGTTAAAACTCATGGGCATCAACAATAACTCTATGCTTTCTGTTAATTCTTCTGTGTCATTGAGCTTACCTTATATATTATATATAATAAATCCTAAAGGCATATTAGCTTTTCAGCTTCTGTGAACACAATATATAACTGTTACATAACATCCAAAAACATGAAGTCACAGTAAATAACTCTGCTTTTGTTTTAACATGTAAACATATGAACTGTATTAAGGTTATTAGCAGGTCTATCTGTATACATATATACATCACATTAGCAGGTCTTAGCTAGCCAGCTACCCAAAATTACCTATAATTCTAGGTTCTCTGTAGTAGGACTTAAACATGAATTTGGGGAATTTTTCATCAGGTTCTCAACTCTCAAGTGTCTTTTCTCACTCTCAAGTAGAACAACTAACTTCTGCATAGGACATTCCAACTTGAGTGGAGTACTACAACGTTTTCCCTTTTTGTCAAGTTTTGAGTCTCCTATTTGTAACTTCCAGAACTTTGTCCAATTTCCATTGACTTCTAGGTAAATCTTCTTCTTTCTCTAACACTATGTCACCAACTTGGACATTTCTTCTGGGTGTTTGCCATTTACTTCTTAGCATCAGATTGGTTACATACTCTTTTCTTCATCTGTTCCAAAACTATTCTGATAAGTATTGAACTCTTCGCCATCGCCTTTTGTCATATAAATCCTCCTTGGTGAACTTGCCAGGCAGACTTAAGGTGAAGTAGATGGTTGGGAGTTAAAGGGTCCAAACTTGTTGGATCGATGATTTATCAACTGTAAGTGGACGACTGTTAACAATAGACTACTTCCTAGAATAGGGTCCTAAGTGAAGCATCATTTATTCTTCTGGCGTTATTTCTCAACACTGAACTTAACATATTTCTTACAGTTCTGATTTGTCTTTCCTAAATTCCTCCTGTATGGCTTGCATGTGGAGCATTCATATGAAAATCACACAGTTTTTCTAACAAATACTCAGTTACTTTTTCTTTATCAATCTCCTCTAGAGCTTTCTTCAACTCATTTTTTGCCATGGCAAAATTAAATCCTTGATCAAAATCAAAAATCACAGCAGAAGGGTTTCTTTTTATTGGTAAATTTTATTTGCGCATAGAATGCAGCATAGTTCTGCGAACATTTTCGGCCGTATCTGGCCTTCGTCAGGCACTACAAAAGTTATAATGAGACATTTTCAGTAAAGCATGTTATAGGTCAAATTACATCATTATATATTAATACATATCCATGGTATATCACTATATATCAAAAATCGCCGCCCTCTGGTTGTCCAGTCATTTTCACATTTGATACAGTGGTACAATATCTATGTGGTTTTAAGAAATCTAAAATATTCCACAGTTCATACAAACACATCACACATGGTCAGGTTACAAAGTATGACATTCACTGGTATTAAATCCAAAGGTATTGCTAGACATATTATTAGCCATCCGTTCATTTTAGTTCTATATGTCACAGATGCATAATCGAATGTACAGGTTTTGGAGCCGCTAGCAAAGTAATGATCACTCGAATGCTCTCAACAGGCGACTTAGTTAGTATAGCTAAGTGGTGCTTACCTGTGCCGCTGCAGGTAGAGGTGGAGGAGATGCATGCAGAATGCAGGAATGGGGGCACAATGGCCACCGTGAAGGATAGTGATGCATAAACCCCGGGCCGGCTCCCGCTCCCTTGAAGGAGCCACGGGACCGGCGTGCACTGGCGTGGTGGTCAGAAAGTGCAGGGAAGCGTGCGCTACACAAAGCGGAAGTGAAAGTCAGTGGGACTCACTGCAAGTATCGCGGTGCGTTCCACAGGCCGGATAGAAGCAGCTCAAGGGAGGTAGACGGAGCTTGCATTTTACAGAGAGGAAGTTACGATCAGTGGAACGCATTGCCTGGACCGCAGTGCGTTCCAAAGGGCGGAAATGTAAAGCAGCTCAGAATTGGCCACACTGACAGAGTGGATTAATAGAAGAAGCCACAGATAAGGGGGGGGAGCCCTCGTGGTAATGGACAAGTCCAAATATATTGCAGAGATCCACCGTCAGTTGCAGGACACATCAATTTACAGGGAACTTAATGGGAACCCCTCTCCATCCATCACCAAAACCATACAGGACACCCTCACACATTATCAAACATCATAGACACAAAAACCGCTAACTTCCTCGCAAAATCCCATCCAAATATTCCAGTGTTTTACATCTTACCGAAAGTCCACAAAGACTTGACAAATCCCCCAGGACGCCTCATAGTGGACTCCACGGACTCACTATTGTCCCCACTCGCCATATTCCTGGAGAAAATTTTAACTCCCCTAGTAAAATAAACTAGTTCCTTTTTACTCGACACCAGGTCATTCCTAGAGATCATTCAGATTTTAGGACCACTGCCTTCAGACAGTTTCCTAGTCACATGGGACGTTACAAGCCTCTGCACGTCCATTCAACATCATAAAGGCATTGCAGCAGTACAAAACTATTGATCAATAAACAACAAGATAACAATATCACCTCTCTTAGCATTGACCTATTAAAAATTATTCTCCAGAATATTTTAATTTTGTTACAGGATACGTTTTATATGCAGATACACGGGACAGCCATGGGGTCCAATGTGGCCCCCCTTTATGCCAATTGTTATATGGCAGACGTGGGAGAATCATACGTTTACAACAACCCACTTTTCCAACAACACAGCCGTCTATGGAAACGTTACATAGACGATGTGTTCTGTATCTGGCAGGGACCCCTTGAGAAACGTATACAATTCCACGAATATCTCAATAACATCTACCCGGAACTAAACTTCACTTAATATTAGGACAAAACAGCAATCAGTTTCCTGCACACAATGGTACACAAAGATTCTTCTGGACATCTTATTACTGACCTCTTCCATAAACCTACTGATAGGAACAACTTATTATACTTCACCAGTTTTCATCCCCCACCACAAAGAAAGCACTTCCAGGTTCTCAACTCAAACGCGTACAATCCATAGTCACTGACCCCATCATAAGAACGAAACGAGAAATGGAAATGAGGAAGAGGTTCCAGGAAAGAGGTTACCCTCAACATACACTAAGGACCCCTAGCACCAAAAATAAACGGAACCCGGCACTAAAACGCATCCCCTTTGTCCATAAGTTCCACCCCAGTGCCAGGAAGGTAGTCAATATAATTAAATCCCACTGGCCTCTCCTTCAAAAAGCGTTTCCTTAAGTAGATAAATTTAAGAATCCGATACTCCAATGTAACCAAAGGCCAAAAAACCTCAGAGATTTTCTTATTAGGGCAGATATAAGACTATGTTAACTGCGTGAAAAGAGTACGTTAAAATCAATTTTATTTTAATCTCATTAAAACCTGTGTGTCTACTTCTCCATTATTTACAGGCTGATGAAGCGAACTGAGACCCTTCAAGCTCAAACATATATGCTGGTTTTTCAAGTTCACTTCACCACTAGCACTCCTGCTGTAATGAGGGGTGTAAATATAATACTGAGGATGTCCCCCTCCGATATTTTTTATGTAAACTGGTCCTTGTAGTTATGTAAAGTTATTTACTATGGATCAGAATTCCCGCTATTAAGCAGCGAGGGGAAAGATAATCCCCAATATAATGTGGCTCCAAAAAATAAATAAAAAATATTAGTCTAGATAAATAGTGTGGGCTGATTTATGCTTAATCCTATGCTCATCCTATGCTCGACGCGTTTCCTAGCCGACTTCTGTCGGTATTTCATCAGGAGCATAGAGTCATGCCCAGTAGTGGTGAACGCTGAGATCCTATTCTTGGGTTAATATTCTTGCTGTAATTCACATACACTATCTTCAGTTAGGAACAGATACTGTGACCCGATTCATAGGTTTACAGCAACCAGGCCAGTCACACACACACACACAGATTCTTTTTGCTATTTGACTGACACAATGGACGCTGCACGCCTCTGATGGTGTGGGTGCAGAAACGAACCTCCCGGCACTGTGATGGCCATCCAAGCTTTCACCAAGACAAACTTTCCTACAAACAGAGAGAACGGGCACTTTTCCGTGTCTACATTGCGCGCAGTGCATAAACGTACAGAGAAGATCAACCATTTCTCATCCACACACAGGCAAATCCATCAATATCCAGGGCTACTTCACCTGTGAAACCGATTTCGTAGTGTACACTATTAAGTGCCCTTTTGGCCCTTATTGTTTGGGGGAAACAACCCAAACAATAAGGGACAGAATCTGTCAACACAAATCGACGATACGTCGACAAAATCTACTACTACCACTTCTTCCACACCACTTCAATGAGGCACAACACAGAATATCACTGTTACAATTCCAAATAATTGACCATATCCCAGCACCCAGGAGAGGTGGTGATCAATCCAAGACGCTGAAATACAGGGAAGCGTTCTGGATGCATACCCTACAAACCCTGACGCTGAAAGGACAAAATAGGGAATATAAGGTACACTCTTTCACTTAAAGGCTCTAAACGCTTATTTTTCTGGATAGCAAACACATGGACCCCTCTGGATAAATGCACAACAATCAGATGCCAATAATGTACTTTCTGTTGCCAACTATGACATGGCTGTTTACACTACTACGTGATCATGATGCTTTCTTATTGTGATGATTATAATGTTTTGTCCTGATCAAGAATAATTTAACATTATATTCCTTTAATTCCCTCTAGGCTTCATGAATATGAAGTCATACCCAGTGTCGCAGGGGGTATCCTTTTTTCATGTGCTTACTTTATATCTATAATCTGCCCTCTGGTACCTCTATTAATCCACTCTGTCAGTGTGGCCAATTTTGAGCTGATCTGCTTTACATTTCCGCCCTTTGGAACGCACTGCAGTCCAGGCAGTAAGTTCCACTGATCCTAACTTCCTCTCTGTGGAACGCAAGCTCTGCCTACTTCCCTTGAGCTGCTTCTATCCGGCCTGTGGAACGCACCGCGATACTTGCAGGGATGGAAGGATAATGACTTATTTCCTCACTAAATGCTAGAGATTTCCTTCCTTTCTCCTGGGCGTATAGAGGAAAGTAGGAGTCTGGCTTCTATAATCTTAACTTCTTTCTGCCTTTCTAGACTTTTCATTTCAGCTTCCATTTGATGGCGTTGTGCCTCGATGGCAGCTTCCATCTCATTTTCTGCTTTCTTGCAGCAAATTGTTCAACCAATTCCTTTCTTTTGGCTAAAGTACTTGAGGACTCTGATATGTGGCTGGCACTTCTGCTAGAGAAGGAAGTCCGACTTGAGATCGTGGTTCCCCCTAAGGACCTAGCATAGTCTCTCATAAAAAGCTCGTTCATTCTATTTCTTGCCTTAACTTCATCATAGTTAGCTGCAGATAATAGTTCTCTCATGGGCTTGACTAAATCTTTAATGACTGCAGTACATGTGTCCATGTTCCTTACAATATCCTGGGAAGGTGTCGTAGATGACCGCAGTTTGACATATGCTGCCATAAGCTCTAATTCAGATTCTTCTACCGTCGCTACCATATCACTCAAGTTCTCTTTTATATTTTCTTGCTTTAGCTTTCTACGAATGTCTTTAATGTATGATTTCCACCTATCATATATCCAGGCGAACTTTTTCTCTTTTAATGCTGCTTCTTGCTTTAAATTTTACAAACCATTAGAAAACGTGGTGTGGTGTTTAACAAGAAGGATATGCTCAACCCATATGCAGTTGTGCATGTATATAGGGGAGCACATCCTGCACTTGTAGTCCGTTGCTAGGGGCAATCAACAGCAAAAAATGCATACAATGGAAGATGCCAGCAATGGACTACAAGTACCACAATAACTATCCTAGATATGATAACGATAATGTGGATGTGGAGAACAATCAAAAACATAACCATAGCAAAGGCAGGTGCACTCTCCGGCAATACTAAACCCTCACACTGATAAAATTGAAGGGTTAGTTATCCTACGAGGAGGACATGTCTTAAGCTCGGACACCACGGCAAGGCCCCTTAAGTAGCCCGAGGCCCTACCACTCAACCTACCTGTGTCGTATGGGCGATACTAGGAGACGTTGGGCATTACGGGAGTGTAAATTTTCTAGCATCTTTGGGGGCGTTTTTTTGGCACGAGAACGTCTTAGTTCATTTGCTTGGGCTATATTTGTTTGCGGCAAGACTAATGCTGCATCAGACTCTTCTACCTCAGACAGGTTCCCTTGCTCTTCACCTTCTATCCTATCTATCTTTGCATCCTCACTCAGTGGCATGGTAATACTAGGTAGAACAATTTGCCCGTGGCACTGCCCTGCACTCCTTTATAGACAACATCCCCAAATAGTAGCTCCTCCAGCTGCTTTGTATGCCATAAGGTGGTGCTCTGCCGATTACTAGAATCAGTACTGAATTGTGTCCACGTAGAAGAAGTTGTGAAAAAAGCGGCATTCACCAAGGATGTTTTCATATAAACACTTTATTCGCCATCAACACGGCACAAGAAGTAAAATAAGGGCGAGCGGGTGGACGCCAACTTGCAGGTGGTTAATGCGGTACGGCCGTTTCCCGCTTGAGATTGCGCATCATCACGCCGCTATGTGCTTCCTCTCGTCACTCTGCTAATTAACACACAGGATACAATACTATTGATGCAGCGCCGCTGCATCAAACAACCTGAAACACTGATAGGACGATTAAAACCAATAAATGACTTTCACTTTAAATGTAACAGTGATAAATGCAGGCAATACATGACTTTCACTTTAAATACTTTAGAGTCTGTGTACTACAAACTGTCCTTTGTTTTACTTTAAAGTCTTTTATTCCTGAACACAAAAATGCTCTGACCTTACTCTGAAGAGCAGGAACAATAGTTAGTCTTAAAGGGGACGTGTCTTTTGTTGCTTGCACTTGCTCAATCAGTTTCTTTCATGTGATGCGATGCTTGTGCTGACTTGCGATGCTCTGTGCTGACTTGTGATGCGCTGGCTTGGATACACTGCTGCTGGCTTTGGGCCTAGTGGTGGTAAACTAGCTGGGTGCAACACGTGGCCTCTTCGTGGATTGTGGTGCAGGCAAACTAGCTCTGGGCTTTGGCCTCCCTCCATGCGTCTCTTTCTCTCTCTAGGGATCGCAAAAGGGTTAGTGCTCTTTCTCTGACTATCTTGCCTTTGCCGTTCTGCCACTTTAAGGGTCGGCTGCAGTTTGACTAATACACATGTTCTGTGGCCTCTATGGTAGCTCCGCTAAAGTGTCTTTACTTGCTCACTCAGGGAAAAGCTGCACACCAAATGCTTGAAATAACTCCTTTATTAGCTTCAACTTCTCTTCATATATAATGCTGCTGCCTCCGCAGCACATGTACAAAACACGTGTGGAATATAGTATCACAAAATGGCAGTTCAACTGTTCAATCTTTTCATTCAACATAAAATGGTGGATATATTTCTCTCTTCAGTATCTGTACTTTCACTTCAAGGTATTTAAGCACTTTATGATCTTTCTGAGAGGTATATCTGAGTCTTAACCAATAGTTCTACTTGCTCTATATGAGCTGGTATGAGCTGTTCACAGACTGTACATAGTTTGCGTAGTTTGGTCGCAATTTGGTATTTGCTATTTGGTCTATTCATTTGCTTATTGCATACTGTTAATTTGGTGGAACTGCAAGTAAACACTTAAAACCAGTTCAGTATATAGCTCTAATCATACTATTAACTACAGGAATATCCATAACTGGATTAAATACCTATTTTGCTTCCATAAAACGGAACTCTTAGTGAAGTGAATGTCCGTTTAGCTTCTCTCCTATGGTGTAATGAATTCTAGCAGCTCATGCTAGGAAATTTCCCAGACAGGCTGAGTGTGAGGCTGGCTGTAATTGGCAAAGACTCCTGCTCAGTGTGAGGCTGGCTGTGATTGGTTAAGACTCCTGGGCATCAATAACAGTTTAACTCTATGCTTTCTGCTAATGCTGCTGCGTTATTGAGCTTACCTTACATTCATATAATGAATCTTAAAGGCATATTATGTTATCTGCTTCTGTGAACACAATATATAACTGTTGCATGACATCTAAAAACATGAAGTCACAGTAAATAACTCTGCTTTTGTCTTTAACATGTAAACATATGAACTGTATTAAGGTTATTAGCAGCCCAGGACAGATCTTAGCTGGCCAGCTACACTAAGACCTCATGCACACGGCCGTCGTGTGGCCGTTCCGTGCATTGGGGATCGAAGTTTGCGGTCCCCAATGCATGGGCAACATCTGTGGGGCGGCTGGGATGGATCGAGACCCATTCAACTTGAATGGGTCCGTGATCCATTCGCAGCGCAGAAAAATAGAACATGTAGTGCTTCTGTGGGGTTCCGTGCCAACGTTAAGCATGGCATGTCCAGATTGCGGACCCATTCAAGTGAATGGGTCAACATCCGTGATGCGCGGAGCACACGGCCGGTGCCAGCATATTGCGGACTTGAGGCCTAATTCAGAGCACATTACTGCAGGAGGTATAACAGAAGAGGACTTTAACTCCCAACATGTGTAAGCCATGTTTTAATATCAGAGCACATTACAGGGGATGGTATAAGAGAATGGGACTACAACTCCCAGCATGTCCAAGACATTATTATCTAAGTACATTATAAAAGGAGATATACAACTCCCAGCATATCCAGGGTGTTGTGATGTACCCTGTAATAATGGCCTGGACATGCTGAGAGTTGTAGTCCTCTCCTGTTATAACTCCTCTTGTAATGTACTCTGGTATTACATAACAAGCTGGACATGCTGGGAGTTGTAATCCTCAATAATGAATAGGTGGCTCCAGATTATATTGAGTTGCAATCCTCTCCTCATACCTCCTCTTGTAATGTACTCTGATATTACATAACAGGAGGTATAGGAGGAGAGGACTACAACTCCCAGAATTTTCCTGGCGTTTGTATTGAATCCATACTTCTTCCCATGCATCACCGGTCTACTTCTTTACTGCACTGCTGAGCTACGCTTCCTGTTCTAGTCACATGATGGTGAGGTCATCGCAGGTCCTTCATCCTCTCTTCTCTGCTAAGCTCCGAAGGTCTTGTCAGCACTGTGCTAACAATTTCTTTTATATGTCAGGGAGCGGACCTTTGTAAAGTGCAGCTGTTCAGCTGTCCACCCGTTTGCTTCCTCGGACATTCATCTGAACAGCAGCACTGAGGCAGGGGACCCCTTAGACAATGGGGGCCTTGGGCCTGCCCGCAAATTAATAATTAATTAGTACTAGTACGTCATGCTGATCACTCAGGCACTGGACAGCCGGGCTCCTGCTGTGACTTCTATGCTGCTGTCAGTGTTTGCGGACAGTCAGGTTCTCTATCTGGTTCCCGTAGTATGATGGCCGGGACCCATTGGGTGAGAAGGCAGTCCGATGCCTTGCAGAGACATCGGGGCTTGCCTTCTACTGAGGCCTAGGAGATCCAGCCCTTTCCTGGGTCTCCTAGGCCAGTGGTCAGCAAACTGCGGCTCTAGAGCCACATGTGGCTCTTTAGCCCCTTGATATTGGCTCTTCCAGGTGCGGGCTCACATGTACAGTGCGATCGTATTTTCATTGCCCGTGTCCAAAATCGGCAGGAGGGAGAGGACCAGGAAGCAGTGAAGGCTCTGTACTCACCGAGTCCTGCTCCTCGGCTGTAGGCTGTGCAGGGCTGCGCACAGTGTGAGGCGCTCTGTGACGTCACGCTGTGCATGGCAGTTCACAGCACAGCTCACAGCAGGAGGAACACAGAGCGAGGGTGGTGAGGAGCAGCGGCATCCAGGAGCAGGAGAGGTAAGTGCTTTTTTATTTTATGAAACTTGGGGCTGATCTGAGGCAATGGGGTGATGAGAATCATAATGGGGGATATGAGAGGTATCATGGATGATGAGACGCATCATAGATAATAAAGGGGATGATGAGAGGCATGAGGCTCTTATCTGAGGTCTGATTGGGGGTTATTTAGTTTGGGGTCTGAGCTGACGTCTGATCTGAGGGAGGTCTTATTAACATTGGGGGTCTGATTAGTGGTTTGACCTGAGGTGTAATGAAAAATATTTTTCATATTGTCCTCCTCTAAAACCTACGTGTGTCTTATAGGGTGAAACGTTGTGGAGTGAAAGATGTAGTGCCGAGGATTGAGAAAGGTATGTTCAGATGGTTAGGAATACCCTTATTAAGATAATAACAATGTACCTTCCTATATAGTTTACGTTTAAAAAATTTGGCTCTCAGAAAAAATGTCATCGCTGTTTTGTTGATATTCGGCTCAGTTGACTAATAAGTTTGCCCACCACTGTCCTAGGCAATTGTCAGTGCATTAAAGCAAAAGGTTGTTTTCCAGCTCACCTTCCAATTTTTGTAGCCCCATGCACGGAGCTGGTCAAGTCAGTCCATGCACCAGTTGTAACAAATTGAAGGAAGTATACTCCAGAAGGGTTCCAATGTATTTGTAGTTGCACTTTATTTTCAATTCTCCAAACAGCGTAGCAAGTACAGACAAAAAACTCCACCTCCACCACAACAGTGATGAGTCTTTCTTTTTCAAAACTGTCACCGTATTACACTGTGTTATATGTATCAGATGCCGCAATCATGTATGAACGCGGCATCTGAGGGGTACAATGACAGGGGGTGGCGAAAATACCACTCCCTTTCATTTCACCCAGTACTTACAGAGAAATGCACTTTGTGACGAAGTGTAAAATCCGGCAAAGCAGCCGAGTTGAATTTCCAAATAGTTTTCAGTAGTTGCTCATCTCTAATTGTAATGCATTAAAGAGGGGATGAGACTAGAGATGAGCGAACACCTGGATGTTCGGGTTCGAGAAGTTCGGCCGAACTTCCCGGAAATGTTCGGGTTCGGGATTCGAACTCGATCCGAACTTTATCCCGAACCCGAACCCCATTGAAGTCAATGGGGACCCGAACTTTTAGGCACAAAAAAGGCTGTAAAATAGTCCAGGAAAGGGCTAGAGGGCTGCCAAAGGCAGCAAAGTGTAGAAAAATCCCCTGCAAACAAATGTGGATAGGGAAATGAATTAAAATTAAATAAAATAAATAAAAATTAACCAATATCAATTGAAGAGAGGTCCCACAGCAAGGAATCATGCGTCATATCACCCTGCACCGGAGAATGTCACTCTCATGTATTTTGGACCAGCACCCAGACAGAGGATACAGGTCCCACAGCAAGGAATCATGCGTCATATCACCCTGCACCGGAGAATGTCACTCTCATGTATTTTGGACCAGCACCCAGACAGAGGATACAGGTCCCACAGCATGGAATCATGCGTCATATCACCCACCACCGGAGAAGGCCACTCTCATGTATTTTGGACCAGCACCCAGACAGAGGATACAGGTCCCACAGCATGGAATCATGCGTCATATCACCCACCACCGGAGAAGGCCACTCTCATGTATTTTGGACCAGCACCCAGACAGAGGAGAGAGGTCCCACATCAAGGAATCATGAGTCATATCAACCACCACCGGAGAAGGCCACTCTCATTTATTTTGGACCAGCACCCAGACAGAGGATACAGGTCCCACATCAAGGAATCATGCGTCATATCAACCACCACCGGAGAAGGCCACTCTCATGTATTTTGGACCAGCACCCAGACAGAGGAGAGAGGTCCCACAGCAAGGAATAAGGCGTCATATCAACCCCCACCGGAGAAGGCCACTCTCATTTATTTTGGACCAGCACCCAGACAGAGGATACAGGTCCCACATCAAGGAATCATGCGTCATATCAACCACCACCGGAGAAGGCCACTCTCATTTATTTGGGACCAGCACCCAGACAGAGGAGAGGGGTTTTCACAGCAGAGAATCAGGCATTTAGATCACCCACCACAGGAGTAGGACACCATTTAATGGGACCCCGGCAACCATGTCAGATGGCACAAACATCAGCTTCACATCACCCAGCACAAGAGAAGGCCACTTTGAGAGACTTTGACCCCTGCACCCAGGCGGAGGAGAGGGTTTTCACAGCAGAGAATCAGGCATTTAGATCACCCACCACAGGAGTAGGACACCATTTAATGGGACCCCGGCAACCATGTCAGATGGCACAAACATCAGCTTCACATCACCCAGCACAAGAGAAGGCCACTTTGAGAGACTTTGACCCCTGCACCCAGACGGAGGAGAGAGGTTTTCACAGCAGAGAATCATGTATTTAGATCACCCACCACAGGAGTAGGACACCATTTAATGGGACCCCGGCAACCATGTCAGATGGCACAAATATCAGCTTCACATCACCCAGCACAAGAGAAGGCCACTTTGAGAGACTTTGACCCCTGCACCCAGGCGGAGGAGAGGGGTTTTCACAGCAGAGAATCAGGCATTTAGATCACCCACCACAGGAGTAGGACACCATTTAATGGGACCCCGGCAACCATGTCAGATGGCACAAACATCAGCTTCACATCACCCACCACAAGAGAAGGCCACTTTGAGAGACTCTGACCCCTGCACCCAGACAGAGGATACAGGTCCCACAGCAAGGAATCATGCGTCATATCACCCTGCACCGGAGAATGTCACTCTCATGTATTTTGGACCAGCACCCAGACAGAGGATACAGGTCCCACAGCATGGAATCATGCGTCATATCACCCACCACCGGAGAAGGCCACTCTCATGTATTTTGGACCAGCACCCAGACAGAGGATACAGGTCCCACAGCATGGAATCATGCGTCATATCACCCACCACCGGAGAAGGCCACTCTCATGTATTTTGGACCAGCACCCAGACAGAGGATACAGGTCCCACAGCATGGAATCATGCGTCATATCACCCACCACCGGAGAAGGCCACTCTCATGTATTTTGGACCAGCACCCAGACAGAGGAGAGAGGTCCCACATCAAGGAATCATGAGTCATATCAACCACCACCGGAGAAGGCCACTTCATTTATTTTGGACCAGCACCCAGACAGAGGATACAGGTCCCACATCAAGGAATCATGCGTCATATCAACCACCACCGGAGAAGGCCACTCTCATTTATTTGGGACCAGCACCCAGACAGAGGAGAGGGGTTTTCACAGCAGAGAATCAGGCATTTAGATCACCCACCACAGGAGTAGGACACCATTTAATGGGACCCCGGCAACCATGTCAGATGGCACAAACATCAGCTTCACATCACCCAGCACAAGAGAAGGCCACTTTGAGAGACTTTGACCCCTGCACCCAGACGGAGGAGAGAGGTTTTCACAGCAGAGAATCATGTATTTAGATCACCCACCACAGGAGTAGGACACCATTTAATGGGACCCTGGCAACCATGTCAGATGGCACAAATATCAGCTTCACATCACCCAGCACAAGAGAAGGCCACTTTGAGAGACTTTGACCCCTGCACCCAGGCGGAGGAGAGGGGTTTTCACAGCAGAGAATCAGGCATTTAGATCACCCACCACAGGAGTAGGACACCATTTAATGGGACCCCGGCAACCATGTCAGATGGCACAAACATCAGCTTCACATCACCCACCACAAGAGAAGGCCACTTTGAGAGACTCTGACCCCTGCACCCAGACAGAGGATACAGGTCCCACAGCAAGGAATCATGCGTCATATCACCCTGCACCGGAGAATGTCACTCTCATGTATTTTGGACCAGCACCCAGACAGAGGATACAGGTCCCACAGCATGGAATCATGCGTCATATCACCCACCACCGGAGAAGGCCACTCTCATGTATTTTGGACCAGCACCCAGACAGAGGATACAGGTCCCACAGCATGGAATCATGCGTCATATCACCCACCACCGGAGAAGGCCACTCTCATGTATTTTGGACCAGCACCCAGACAGAGGATACAGGTCCCACAGCATGGAATCATGCGTCATATCACCCACCACCGGAGAAGGCCACTCTCATGTATTTTGGACCAGCACCCAGACAGAGGATACAGGTCCCACAGCATGGAATCATGCGTCATATCACCCACCACCGGAGAAGGCCACTCTCATGTATTTTGGACCAGCACCCAGACAGAGGATACAGGTCCCACAGCATGGAATCATGCGTCATATCACCCACCACCGGAGAAGGCCACTCTCATGTATTTTGGACCAGCACCCAGACAGAGGATACAGGTCCCACAGCATGGAATCATGCGTCATATCACCCACCACCGGAGAAGGCCACTCTCATGTATTTTGGACCAGCACCCAGACAGAGGATACAGGTCCCACAGCATGGAATCATGCGTCATATCACCCACCACCGGAGAATGTCACTCTCATTTATTTAGGCCCAGCACACAGACAGAGGAGAGAGGTCCCACAGCAAGGAATCATGCGTCATATCAACCACCAACGGAGAATGTCACTCTCATGTATTTTTGGACCAGCACCCAGACAGAGGAGAGAGGTCCCACAGCAAGGAATCATGCGTCATATCAACCACCAACGGAGAATGTCACTCTCATGTATTTTGGACCAGCACCCAGACAGAGGAGAGGTTCATTCAACTTTGGGTTGCACCGCAAGATCATGGTAAAGTAAAAAAATGAGGATTCAATAAAGAAGTGCCCCAGAGTACAAGAATACATGGTTGATGGGAGGGGACAAGGTTTCACACTGGCCATCACTGATACACCGGACACAAACCAAAACACCATTTTACACACTGACACATATCATACACATGACTGATACACCAGACATGACCAAAAACACCATTTACACACTGGAACACATACCACACACATTCCCGATACACTAGACACAGACCAAAAAACAC